>BMAW01103149.1:0-115107 GCA_019974015.1 Nephila pilipes
AAAAACAATGAACTCAACATGCAAATAAAAATAAGAACCTACACAAAAATCGCTTTTACAAAAATTGTTTGTATGTAAATTTTCACTAAATTACATTAGATTTCCAGCGAATATAGAAATTTTTTGAAGATCTAAAACAAGTTATTCTGAAAAGACCAACAGAATATTCAGCTAGAACTGATCAAATAATTATTTGGGGAATGAATGAAAGTTGAAGTTTATCACGCAATAGCCAAATCTGCTGCGTTGCGCCAAGGTTTGGGTTTTATTAACATCGCACCAGAAGCAACACGAGGGCAATTGGCGACGGATCTCGTAGTTTTGAACATCGATCAAGGGACGAATACAAGACTTTTTTTTTCCATAATTACCACACTATGCCAAAGAGAGGACTAGGAGCCTCGCTATACAGCGAATTTTTAGCGGCATCAGGACTCGAACTAACGTCCCGATAGATGATGATGATGATGAAGATAGTGAAGTTTTATTGGCGCAGGAGCCAGATATGGCTATACTGCGCCAAACAAGATTTAACTGTGGTCTAGACGAGAAGAAATTGAAGAAAAGACACAAATTGGTTGACAAGAAGGAGGGTCGAAAATAGAGAAGGATCGCTATGGTAACCTGGTGGCGCGTCGCCCGTGTTTACCAAAGACAGTAAGCCCCATACGAAAGAAAAAGACCACTGGGGTGCCTCGGGGTCATGATACCCAGAGGCACCCTCAACTTCCTGAAGAAGGCAAGTCCCTGAGGTCCCCTGATATATTCCCCAAGGGCAGGGTGCTCGGCTATACCCCCAGACGATGGGGGGTACCCATTTTAGTCGCTTCTTACGACATGCATAAGCTACAGTGGAACTATTTTGTCATTCGCGGTCACCACACGGGTCAACGTCCCGATAGAAAGAACGCCCGGTCGTAATTCGAAACCTTTACCGCTAGGCTACCGCGACCGTTCTAGTTACAGTTAATATGATAGAAATAAAAATAATGCAATCTTTACAGTAAACTGACAATCTTTATAGTGGACGTCTAATAAAAATAGTAACTGTCTTTATCACTAAGAAGGAAAATTACTGTAAAACTATTTTTTCAATATTTGAAAATACTGAATAAAAACATGTATATAATATTTTTAAAGAAATTAAAAATAGCTCTGATATTTTAAATTAAGTAGGTTTAATATTTTCATTATGTCAGCAAATTACTTTCCCTCCGAAGTACAGGAAGATAGTTCATGTCTATTATTAAGTAAAATTAGAAGAATCGGGAAAAGTTGACTTAAGGCAGCCGATTCTATTATTGAGCCCTTATAATTTTAGGTTAATCAACAACTCAATGAGGAATGAGAATGTGACACTGGTGTTTTTATAGTCACACTCATAAATCTGGGAAACAATAGAAACCCTAGTAAAAAAAATTAACAAATCACCGGTCGAAGCATTGGTATTTTGAGGATGTGCTATTCTTTAATCGTGATCAAAAGATACATCTGATTTTAAATAGCGACCAAAGGATAAATTCAAAAAAAGTTTAAGATCAAGAATTGAAGAAAATAGTTATGAATTACTCAGTATTTGCTCGTTATTAACATAAAATATTGAATAAAAAGTTATTTTTTCAAAAATGCATAATAGCATATTTTGCAAGGCTGAAAATTGGTGATATTTTTTGATAGATTTGTATCCTGTCTTTTAGATTATTAAGTGTAAACCATTTTTAATGAATCCAAATTGCTCATACACAAGGTTTTAAAAAAAAAATTCATTTTAGAAATTCCATATTCCCACATTTTTAAATTACATATTTCTCCACCTTTTTAACTTAATCTTAAAAAGAACGCACAGTTAGTTATTGCAAAAGAACTGGAAGTAAACATTTTACTGCATCCCAATCGAATGCACAGTCCCACTTTAAAAATACAAAACAAATAATTATTTAAAACACATCTTTCAAACGTTACAGAAAAAAATGCTCATAATCACACGTTGTCTTTGACCTTGAATGAATGACCGTAACACGAGCAACGAAAATGATTCTTTAAAAAAGTTTATGATTTATGTAATAAATGAACAAGATACGGACATTAAAAATATAAAAAGGCAGATATTAGCGAATCAGATGTCCTGTATTTGTACAGTTACGACTTCTCCCAAGTTCCAGTCACTTACATGAGCAAGAAATGAGATTTAAAAAAATAAATCAAGACACAATTTCATGAAACAAAATTTTTGCTATCATAATATTTAGTTACACAAAAGTTTTTATGAGAGGTAGGCAAATTATTTTCATAATAACCACAAAGAAACCCAAAAAATACATCAGCAATTCTTTAAATGAAAGAGAAAAATACAAATGAATGCTAGATAGAATCATTTTAACTATGCATTTCTCTACCTTAAAAAAATAATAACATGCACAGGAAAATGAAGCAATCTTCATATAATTTGAAACAAAGAAGCATTGATAAAAATAATTTGCCTAAAAGAATCATGCAATCCCTCGCAGCTTTAAAATTTGACTTAAAAAATGCATCAGATTTGGGCTATAATAATTATTATTTCCAAAGAGATAAAATGCAAATTTTAATGAACTAGTATAAAATATTACACCAAAATATCCACTTAAACTGTTAACATATCTCAATCATATAATTACTTTTAATCCTATCAGTTGTGTTGCCATGATAACAGTATCGAAATGACTGGATAAGGAGAAAATGAAACTTACAATGCCCTTAATTAAAATAAAAAGACAGTTAATTGCATATACTTCATCACTTCATTTTCTATATAAAAAATGCCTTTAAAAACATTAATATCTATTTTTTTGTGTGCAATA
Organism: Nephila pilipes; assembly: GCA_019974015.1. Classification (NCBI taxonomy): domain Eukaryota; kingdom Metazoa; phylum Arthropoda; class Arachnida; order Araneae; family Nephilidae; genus Nephila; species Nephila pilipes. The sequence goes on from BMAW01103149.1 coordinate 2,841, forward strand.
TATATAATATCGGGTTTCAATTTATTATTCAACGGAAAAGTATTCAGAATTAACTATTGCAAAAAAAAAAAAAAAATTCTTTCAAATTATTTGAATTAAGAGAAAGGAAGAACAGCTAGTAATTTGTTGAACATTTATAAAATATGTGATATATGAATTAATAATTTACTCTCAGAACTTTCACAATATGCCAAAAGTTGGCTAAAAATATCCGACACATATAATTAAATCTTTATCTAGATTTAATTATATGTGGCCCTACTATTCAACATAGCGTTTCATAAACTTTTATCAGAAGTCATACCCTCCATACAAAGCACAGTCCAATGACCTTTAGGTATATAAATTTAAATAGTTCAAACAAGGCAAATTAAATATGTAACATAGTTGCAAAATAAAAGTTATTTATTTTACATAAGGTACGTAAAACGTGATGCTAACTTTTCTGCTATTTTTAATGAAAAAAAAAGTTCGATCTTTAAAATATAATGTCTAATGTAATATTTACCAAGAACTTTAAGGTTAGCTGTTTAGTAATTTCCTTATAAGAGAGCTATATTGTAAAGATAGTCCTGAACCCATTTTTTTCGAGGTGGTAACTTATTTTTAACGAATTGTCGGGGCATGCACACTACAGTTTGTGAGAACCATTAGGTTACAATAATATCATTATAGAATAAAGTTCTGAATAACAGTAACAAATACAGATTAATTTTAAAGGGGAAAAAATGTAAAATCAACAAAAAGCATACCTCCCAGTTAAATCTTAAAGTCTCTTTGAAAAGAAAAATTACTCCTCTGATTAATCCTGAATTGCTGGACGGGCAAATAAAGTACACCAGTGACAGAGCTTTTAATGTGAATGAGAATCCACCCAAAAGCCTGTCCTCCCCATACAACTCTCCTACTTACTCTTCCTAAATGCAAAAATCGAACTAACTAGGTTCATTTGGTTTTACACAGCTGGAAGTTGATTTGTCTCTCTTGTATTTGGTTTGTTTTTGCCTGAACACAACAAATCCAATCAAGTCTTAAAAAGAAATTATTCACACCAAGTGATTTTGGACATGTTTTATGGAACTTTGGACAGACGAGAAAAAATTTAGTGCGTGATTACTCTGATATTGAAGAGCTATACACGACACCATGTTTTCATACATGATAAAAAAAAATACAGAATTCTTGGTATGGTGCATGATAATTACAAAAATGATACAGAGATTTAAAAAAAAATTTTAAAAAATCATAGATTAAAATAAATTCAAAGGGGAGAAGGTAGATATGGTAGACCAGCTCTGTGGTAACTACATCACAGGCTGAAAAACATTCAGATGGACATGGAAAACAGTTTTTCCTCTTCAAAACATAGCAGGGATAAATGCACAAATCCTCTTGAATTTTTCTGAACCCAATACATCTCCCAGTTCAAAAGAATGTTCTTGAAAAATTTAGTGACACCTCTAATAAAATCCTACCTTCAAGAACATGTAAAATTGCTTAACCTTCCTGTACATTCAAAAGAATTTATTAGTTAATTGCTTACTTTGGAGGTAATGAATGAAGAACAGAAATTACAACCACCACTGAAAAAGCAAATGGGATGCAGCATTTTATGCAACTGAGATAAGTACAGTTATACTACAATTAGCTGATGATAATGAACAATGTTCTAATTTTACGAGAAACCATTTGGGGAAAATGATCTATCTTTGCGGGACACGTTTCCAGGAAAAGGAAATCAAAGAACTTATATTAAAAAACATTTTTTTGACAGCAATATATATTTTAGTAGTCGATGTGTTTCTATTTAATTTAAAATTTTATTTTGCATTTTATAACACTTGTTTAGCTTTCATTTCAGGTTAATTCTTATTTGACAAATCTATTTTGCCAAGGTGAAATTTTTTTAAACATCTTTAACCAAACCAAATGTTCACTAAATTTTCAACTCCTAGTTATGTCCTACAAAAAAAAAAAAAAAAAAAAAAAAAAAAAAAAAAGACATATGATTGGTAGAAATTTAAACATATCAAAAAAATAGTCTGGAATACTCATTGTGCCACAGAGGTAAACCATCCCGTCAATCAAGAACAAAATAAATTTTAAAATGAAATTTTACATTTTTTTAGCTTTATTCTCATTTAATACAAATAATGATGCATTTTTTCCATGTAATTACAACTAAAATTATGATTTTTATACAGTAATAAAATTCCTCAGAAATAATTTGAGTTTTTTTTTTAGTTTTTTATTAACTTCGCACTAGAAGCAACACGAGGGCTATTGGCGACGGACCTCGTAATTTTGAACCACGGTCAAGTGACGAGGACGACACCTGAGCTGGCACCCCCCTCTCCTAACATCCACACCACGCCAACGGGAGGACTTTGGGCCCCGAACAGATTTAACGTGCATCAGCCCCGGCTACACGGCGGGTCTTTGGTGGCCAAGGATCGAACCCGCGACTGAACGAAAACCGCCAGCCGCTATCCACGACCTTGACCACTAGGCTACCGCGGCCCCCAGAAATAATTTGAAAAATTGAAAACCTAATATTTTTTTACTGAATTTACTTATGGCAGAAAATTAGACAAATAAAATTTTAATAAAAATCAGAATTTTATACACCACAGAATTTTATAAGATGTTGCATTAATTTTCTATGCATAATTTAAATAAAAAATACAATCTTCCCAAATGTTATTTAAAATTTTTCATCGGTTTTTATTTGTTATCACTGATGTCATACAAAAGTGTGTCATGTATTACAAATTTAAAATCAAACTAAATTTCAGATTGGTGCAGGGGAATACATTTTTTTTAAATACAATCTTCAAAAGATCAGATTGGCAGAATATATTAATTTTAGCTTATAGTTCATTAAATTTTACATTCTATTCATAGAATATTGCATTAGCTATACAATAAATTGATGGCGATTGACCTAATAATACTGAATCACAATCAGGTGAAGATTTGTCATCTGAACTTACCTTCTAAACTTTAAATATAGAAAATTGTGTGAATAGATAATCAGAATACATTTCAAAAAAACGTTTTAAGAATTAAGCTGATAAATATATTAGGTGAATAGAAACTTATTATTTAATAATCAAATAAATTAATGCTATTTAAGATAAACAGAGACAGGAGGGGATTAAATACAAGAACAGAAATGGAGACTTATCAAAATGAGAAACCAACAATTGAATTCTTAAATTTAGATTTGCTAAAAAGATAACAAACTAACACCTAATTTCTTCTGACTAAACTACTTATATTTTAATGTACAATGCAAATAACACTCCCAGTTTATGATTTCCAGAGATAATTGGCAATTTGTAAGTATCCATTTATTATCATACATTTATAGGATATCAGGAAACTTTTTAATATTAATTTCATCCTTGTTATTATATATAATAGTAATGTAATTCAATGGAAGCTTTCTTATTTTTAATAATAAAAAAATGCTTGTCCTCAAGTTCTCAGAGAAAATTTTGTTTAATTTTAACAAAATACTAAAATTTGAATCTAAAAATTACATAAGAAGATGAGGATAGGAAAATTTATAATATTTAAAAAACAGATAACCTTACAAGTTTGAAGAAAAATTTCTATTAGGACTTTTGACTTAATTACAGGCAGTTAATATACAAAAATAAAAAACATAAAATTTAAAAATTTAATTTCTCACATATCAATATAATACACTAAAATACTGAGACAGAGTTAAATTTTATTTCTAAAAATTAAGTATTTATAATCACCATTACATGAACATTAAACCAACATCCCTTCACTAATTTAATTTGCTTTTACATGCAAATTCTAAAATCACATAAAAATTTGGAATTGAAAAAAGATTATACTACGTAACACTTTTTTTCTCTATACGATTGCAATAGCATTCGTATATGTAGATGAATTAAGCTCAACATTAATATTAAGTGATAAGTCTTACCTTTGCTAGACGAGCTCTTTTTATCAAATCATTAAGTTTCCGTAAAGCAGCATTTCGAGGTAAACTTTGCAAATCTTGGAATAAGTCCTGTTCTTCTGCCTCAAATAATTTTCTATTATAATCAAATCTCAGTGGCTGGTCCCAAAATGATCCCAAATAAACTCGAGCTACTTCTGGAGTGTTCAAAACTTTCCCTAGAGACCACATGAGAGCTCCATATACACGCATTAGTTGTTGATGATCTATCATATCTGCCTTATTGAGGATAATTCTAATTTTATCATCATGTCCTCTAAGTGCCTCAATACTTCTTCTAAACTCGTCAGAAATATCTAATTTATGAGCATCAAAGAGGAGAATAATTCTATCAACCCTTTCTGCAAACCACTCTAACACACCAGCAAAGTCATAGCCTCTGTCCACTCTTTGTTTTTCTCCAGACAAAATACCTGGCGTGTCAACGATTGTTATACTTTGCAGGACATCGCAATTCACTAGGGAACACTGCAATCGATTTAGAAATGCATTGCCAAATTTTGACAGCGGGCGGAACTGCTTTTTTGGATCGACAACCAATGCATTTCCTGGTATGACAGTTTCTTGCTGGCCGTACATTACCGCTATGAAACGATCGGTTGTCGGTTCAGGACCGATCCTTATACCAGGGAAATCTTTTTCTAATAAGTACTTGATAAATGTTGTCTTACCAGTTGAATACTGACCCACAAGAAGTATCATGGGCTTAGCATCAAAATCCGGATCATCAAGAGGCGGTGAATGGAATTCATGAAATAAATAGTGTTCCTCCAAAGGAAGAATTTTACTTTTATAAATCTTCCGAAGCCCATCAACGACTGTGTTATAAAGTTCCGGCTCTCTTCGACGCCCTTCATCTTTGCTCAGCCAACTAAACATCTTCACCGACTAGCAGCCCAATGAATTACAGAACTTTAATATCCACACTAACGTAAGCACAACACAGTTGTGAGAGTTGACAAATTCGATTTCACTGAAGCGACGACGACACTTAAAATGTAGTTAAAGTTACAGTAAGAAACTTATTTCCGATAAGCCGAAAACAAATAACTTCTCGTACTCAGGTACGATTCAGTATATTCAAAATTATAATTTAAGCTGATTAATTCACAACATTATTTTCTTTATAAATTAAGGAATTTTTTCGAACCTAAAATTTAGTTTAAAAAATGAAAAAAATCAATAATAAAATAATTTTGAAAAATTCAACTTTAATCTGTGTTGTAAGCAGTGGTAATAAGACGAAAAAGCTCGTGTTTCTAATTTCATCATAAAACTCAATACCTTTGTGATCAACATAAATATAACATATGGGGAAAATGTCATACATGATGCTGTCTTCTCCTCAAGTCGGCCCAGCCTTTATAAGATTGAATCGAAAACTATTTAATGCCTCATTTCTATTGATATAATTTCAATATACTAATGTAAGCTTCATCGTCAGAGGAAATGGGTACGATCTTTATTTTTCTTTTGGTATATGTTCTTGAAATAATATTTATTTGTAAAGTTCCCTAGGAAAACATTTTTTTTTAAAATTCATTACTATTGCATTGATCTGTATACTGCAGGATTAACTATAGATCTTCTTTAATATAACAGTAATAAATACTGAATAATATTCGAATTTAATGAAGCCGAAAGACATTTATGATGTTGTGACAATAATTATTCTTGAAAATATATAGATTATCTGTTTAAGTGCGCTTTTAATTAAATATCGGAAAGTTGTTAGAGAAAGAATGATTCATAACTGAGAGGAGCGAGGAGGAGCAAACAAATCCTTGTAGGGTTACATTCCCATCTCTCTTGCTAATATCAAAGTGTCCTTCAAATGCGATTCCAAGGGTTTCATTTTAAAAAGTCACTATAAAAAAAAATTATTTATTTTTTTGCAATGTAATTTTTTTGGATGGAGGAATAAATCGTTTTGTCAATTTATATTCGTAGGAAATAATTGTGATCGGTAATCCTTTTCTTTGAAAAAAGTAGTTAATGTTTTCATTTATATATATATCCGCATGTCTTCATTAAAACATTTTATATTTTAGTAGGTTCTGCTTTCACTATTGAAAGCATTTCTTATGGAAACTTCTTAGTTTCTACAATCACTATTAAGCTAAGTACAAATCTTTCAAAACTCTATTCAGAAACTTATAAATGCTATTTCAAAGAACTGGTAACACATTACAATTTGGTTAGCCATTTATCTATTATTTTAAAGGAAACTGTTATAAGTTATGTTATAAATTTACAATATTTTTTATTTATGTTAATTTATTTTTAAGTTAAAAATTTTTAATTTTCACAAAAATTTATTAATTCTAAGAAATTATTTTCTTAGCAGTATATAAATAAATATGAATAAAAATCATAGCTTATAAAAATCCAGACATTTAAGAAAATAGCTGAAATGAATTTACAAATATGATGCCTTAAGCAACTTAATATTAAATGAAATGAAAAGTACAATAATTTCGATAGGGTCTGTTATTTTAAATTATTTTGGTTGTCTAAGATATCAAGAGTGCACACTGTATTCAAACATTTATTTAAATATATTTGGATATTTTAGAAGTTACCGTTATGATTTTTTCTTTAATTTCCAAGCGAGGGAAAAAAATGTTTTCTATTCAATTTTCTTTGTTTATTCAGTAAATTATTCTTATTTTTTGGTAATATATCATGTTATGTTAAAAAATAAGCATAAGAAATATTTTGAAGCGTATTTTAATTTGAAAAATTCATTTATTAAAATTTTCTGCTCGTTAAATTATTTATTCTTTCATTTAAATGAGCAATTCAAAATTGATTTCTTGAAATCATTAAACAGCCCTTTTTTCTTCACAAATCAGGTAAATATGTCAAACTTGTCGCAAACGTCTAAATATTGCATTGTTAGGCGAGTACGAACGATTCTCAAAATTTCAAAGCTCTAGCTTGATGGGAAGTTGGTTAAATTAACGATCGAAAATTTGATGACACACACACACACACACACCAAGTGAAATTCAGAAAAACGTTTTAAAATGGTGCAGTAAATGGCAAGAGAGAGAGACGAAAAATTTTATAAGCGAATTCAGTTACATTTTCCGAGAGACATATTTTTTAATTACTATGAACAAAAAGACAAAAATTATAAATAATACTGGAATATTTTTTTTAAAAAAATCTTAAGTTGGATATTTCGGAGCATTCTATAATACGGCATTCAGGAGTTCGGCTCATTACATAACCCTATATTCGGTTGTTCGGTGCATTCTATTATATAGCATTCGGTGTTTCGGTACACGTTCGGTGGTTCAAAGTTTTCACAACTACTGAACACAGCAATTCAAATCACAAATCGCATTAGCACAAATCGTCTACATATACTAACATACATTCTCTTCGTATTCCCCTTGTCTTTGGTCTGTGATTCAAGTAGTAAATAATTCTCTTAAGAGAATGTTATATAAAATTCTTCTCTTGCTTAGAAGAGTTAAGAAATATTGCAAAATTTGGTGACTTGGAAACATTTGTATACAAATTGTCACCAAAGCCATCTGTACTCATCCAGTCTTACTTCCAAGTATATTTTTTATCACGTCTGTAAAACTTTTTATTCAGCCAAAATTGCTGCTATGCGGGGAAATTAATAAAGTCCAATCCTTAACTGAACAAAATGTATTTCAGAAATGCTAGATTGAGAACAAAATACAAGTTTCAAATATTATAAGTTATTTATAGTAAATTTTTGAAAACTAAAAGATTATAATTATAAATTTTGAACTAGTAAATTTCTACTTTGCATGACTAAATTATTTAAACAAGTAGCCTTTTTTCTGTATTTCATATTAGCTGGTTTAATCGTTCTACGCACGGGTGAACTGAAACACATCATAATTCTGATGGAAGGATAAAAAAAAAATTTTTTAATGAGGACCAATTTTTAAATAGTATTTTCAGAAATTTTAAATGTATAGATTTAGCTTCTAAGGAATTAATGATTTAGCAAATACAGAAAAAAAAAATGAATAATAATAATAATAATAAAGTGAAAGATATAAATTTAAAATCAGTGGGAGTAAAGCCTGCATTTTATTAATTGAGGAATTTTTTAAAATTCTTACGGAATTGAAAAATTAAATTTTTCAGAAAAAAAATTGGTGATCACAGAATAACAATTAAGTTTCTCGTCTACCGGTCATTTTGATTTCATGACCGTAATGTTAATCCTATGAGATTTCTACTTCAGTTTTCAAACCATTACTGTCCTATCAGTTTGAAAGAGTATCCGAAAGAGCCAAAAATAAAGAAGGTTTCTGCAGAATCACATTTTCATTCTGATTTTTAAAATAATTTTGGATTATTTTTAATGACTTGAGAACCCACAAACGAATCATTAAAAATATTTTTAAAAATAAGAGGAAAAATTTAACTCTGAAGAAACCTTCATTTTTTTTTTTTTTTTGCTTTTTGAAATGCATTTAATTCATTCAAATAGATAAAACTACTAAAATTTGAAAATAGCAGCAGAAATTTTATTGGATTTATGTAACATTCACAAAATCCAAATGGCCAGTAGCGAGAGCCTTAAGAAATTTTTAAAATAAACTTTGATTAATAATGAAAATTAATAACATTAACATTCAATTACAAGATAAATCCTTTCAAATTTGGTTAGGATTTCCTGCATTGGTATATTATTTTGTCTGTGCGTGAAATTATAACAAGGGCAGGAGTAGGGGTTGGACGTGTCCCGGTGTCCAACCCCTGGATTCGCCACATTTCCTTATTCAAAAGAACGCGCTAGTTTGCCAAATCCGACCACCCTACACTAGAAAGGCATTAAAATAAGAAATTTCTTGAACCAATGAAAAGAAAGTTCGATTTCCTCTTGTGGGAAAACGCGCATGCTCATGGCTACGATGAAATCGAATCATTCTGTCTTGAGTGACTTGTTATGTTTTGCATGAAGAGCCTGTGTTGATAAATAAGAAAATGTAATAGAAAGATTCCATTTTGTATTTTAGAAATAATGCATTAAAAACGAGAAAAAAAGCTTGTGTTGCTCCATTTTCCTCAAAAATCAATCCATTTTGTAATTGACTCAACAATGAAATGAGTTGATCATTTATAAATAAATATGTATATTACTTAGAAATGATATACTCCTAAATGTTTGAGCAAATGATGAAATATATTGTTAATCAATTTACGAATTAAACTGTCTTGGTTATGTTAATATTTTTAGTTGTATATTTTTATTTCATCTGCACACTTTGAAGAAATTTCGAGAATAATAGTCATGGAAATTGAGTCACCAAATTATTTTGATTCATTTGATGATATAGGGTGTGGATCCTTTAATATATTGAGCGAAGAAACAGTATTAGATAGCAATAATATTTTGAATGAAGAAACTGTATTGGATAGCAATAATATCTTGAATGAAAATGAAATAAGGACAGAATCATGTGAAACTACTCAAGAAATGGACTATGATTCCTATGGTGAATTTAGTTTTGATTCTGATCATCCAGCATTGAAAAATAATAATGATTATAAGGAATTATTAAAAGTGAGTTTATTTTTTTAACAATCTCTTTTTAATTTGTAATTGAATATATTTATTTTAACCTACTCTAACCAATTCTTTTATACCAGTAACTTTGTCACAAAAGTGATCAAGGAGATATGTGCATTTTTAAGTTTTTCTAATTGATTATGGCATTTGTATTTCAAAGCTGGGATGTTAGAAACAGTATTAGAAGGTAAATTGTTTGAGAAAAATAATTTATTAATGTTTTAATAGACTTTTTTCAGGATGGTCTCCATTTCTTTATAAATAAGTTTTTGTGGCATATTTTAAATTATTTTATGTATATTTAAACTTTTTCTGCAACTTCTACACCCATGAGTTGCTAAGAAGTTCAGTTTTATTAAATCAGCTACTGAAGTTGTATTTTATTAATTTTTAAGTTTGGGAAATTTCTCTCATATAAATATATTTTAGCCACATAATGAACAGTTTTGAAAACTTTTTTCTAAAATTTGTTACAGAAGTTAAATTTTTTTGATTGTTACGATGTAATAGATTTTCGATATGCAAAATTGCTTGTCTGTGAATTATTGATTCTTATAAAACAATTATTTAAAAAACAAGGCTAGCCTTTAGTATCCCCCACCCAAATTTTTTACCAAAAAATACCATCATGTTTGGTAATAAATGATAGTTTTTGGCAACCCATACTACAACCCATTGGACGACACTCTAAGCAATACTTAAATTTTAAGAAATAGTTTTTTTTTTTTTTTTTGAAAAAAAGAAAATTAAATTTCCAAAATTACGAAGTTCTATAATTATTTTAAAGAAAATATAAAATACTATCATGAAAAGATTAAGTTCATTATACCTTGTGAATCGTTTTTTATATGATGAGTGAAATATTTTGTGTATGAATATATATTAAAATAGCACCTAAACGCAAATATATCTGAAAAATCAGGTCCATTTTCAACTCAAAGGGAAAGAAAATCTTTTTGATCAAAAAAATTCTCTTATAGTTCAATAAAATGATTAAAATATCAATGAGAGACGCAAAAAAAAATTTCTACGTTGTAAACTTTCCTAAGTTTTTAAAATATAAATGTCACAAGAAGAAATAATCTTATACTCAGCATTTTATTTTCACCCTCATGTCCCTCAGCATTTTATTTTCACCCTAAAAATGTCTATAAATTTTGCAATATGTATTTTTATTTTTTGAACATGGAATTTTTGATGGTAATCCTTTTTCAAAACGTGATACTTGGCGCCAAGAAAAGGCGTCAAATTTGGCAGGTGTGTGAAACTAAAGTGCTACAAAAACAAAAGTTGAATCTAATAATATGAAATCATCTGCTGTCATGTTAATTTTAGAAATTGTTATCATTATAACTGAACATTTTGTAAAGTGTAATATCAGCAAGCAATTATTTAGACATGAATCTGAAGAATAATATTCTAAGTGTAAGGATTGATAGGAAATGAATTAAAATTACTCTGCTACATACACTCACTTATGTTATTTTTGAAATAGGTTTATGTAATGTTTTTGACCCATAAGTCCTTTTTATCATTGAGTAGCTTTTCATGTGCCTTCAATCATTGCTAATTATTCAACATCATTTTTCATGCAAACAAGGCTCAAATACAGTGGCTCAAACAATTGAGGATACACCTTACTTTCACTTGATAAATCCAACTTTTAATGAAAATAACACATTAACTAGAATAGAAGACGTATTTTTACTTTTACACGTAATAAAAGGGTTAATTTACAGTAAAAATAACAAAAATCAACAAAAAAATATCTAAAATTAAAAGTTTCACAAATATTTGAAGTAAACATAGGCAGATCTTTACCTCAAAAAATTAAGGATACACCAATGAAATTTTTTCGATATATTACATGCATAGACAGTATCAGTATTTTGTTGCATGTCCTTTGGCTTTTATAATGTCCTCCAAACGTCTTGGTACCGATTCGACCAATTTTTTAGTGGTATCTGGAGATATTTTATCCCATTCTTCTTGTAACACTTGCTTTAAATGGGCTTTGTTTCTAATCTGGTGTTTTTGGACCGCTGTTTCTAGTGTGGCCCACAAATTTTCTATGACATTGATGTCAGGGGACTGTGGCGGTGTGTGCAATTGCTGTTTACAATGAAAAAGACACCACATTTTGACATTACGTGCCGTGTGTTTGGGGTCGTTGTCGTGCTGAAATATAAAATTTCCATCTAAACCCAATTTTTGTGCACTTTCTTTAAGATTATTGCGGAGTATGTCTATATAAAGCTTATGATCCATTATACCATCTATAAAAACTAAATTTCCTACCCCATTTGCAGCCATACAACCCCAAACCATGACGGAGCCACCCCCATGCTTAACTGTAGGACGTAAAATTTTTGGATCCAAAGCGGTGTTCGGCTTTCTCCAAACGGTGTGACGACCATCGCTTCCAAAAATGTTGAATTTACTTTCATCACTAAATATAGCTTTCTTCCAAAAGTTTTCTGTCTTCAACTAATGAGTTTTTGCAAACTCCAAACGCTTTTTCTGATTTTGTAAGCTTATGAAAGGTTTCTTTCTAGCTACTCGACTGCTATATCCAGCATGTCTAATCACATTTCTCACAGTTTCAGCACTTACACTTCTGCAGATTATTCGAAAAGTTTCTGCAGCTAGTTTGACTGCACTCAGTTCAGGATTAATCTTGATATCTTTTAAAATTTTCCTTTTAGCTACATCACTCAGAATACTTTTCCTTCCTCTTCCACTCTTATTTTGAATTAATCCATCACGTTTAAATTTCCCAATGATTTTCTGGACACATGAGTGACTTCTACCGACAATTTCAGCTATTTCACGATAAGATTTTCCCTTCTTAAATAACCTTAATATAAATTTTCTTACATCAATACTAGTCTCTTTCCGAGGAGCCATTTTCGATTTAAAATTACAGCTTTATATTCTCATAACCAACTTCAAAAGACAGAAATAACAGTTGAAAAAGTTTAGGATAAAATTTCCCAAACTTAAGTAGCAAGCAAAAAGAAATCAAGTGGTAGTTAAACAAAAATTTCATTTGTGTATCCTCAATTTTTTGAGGTAAAAATCTGCTTATGTTTATTTGAAATGCCTCTAAAAAGTTTTATTTTAGAATTTTGTCGTTGCTTTTTCTTTATTTTTACTGTTAATTAAACCTTTTGTTATGTCTAAGAATAAAAATTCGTTTGCACTTCTGGTTAAGATGTTATTTTGATTGAAAGTTGGATTTATCAAGTAAAAGTAAGGTGTATCCTCAATTTTTTGTGCCACTGTATATTTAATTAAACAGCTAACATGTTTGAGTTTTATTGAAGTAAAGTTTTTTGTAGTAAAACAAATTGGAAATTTTTTTTAATTTCAAGTTATGTTATTAAATTATTTAATTAATTAAATGCCTTTTAATTCATCCATCATTGATAATTTTAATGTGTCTTTGTGTCACTTCTTAGTGTAATGTCATTAAATAATCAATCATCCCAAATAAACATTTGGAAAATTCCTACTGAGGAAACCAAGGAAGAAGTGATATGGAAATATCTTAAATAACAGTTGTGTTGATTTTTTTCTCTCTTATATTTTTTTAGTGTTTTTCTTTTTATATTTTAAACTCTTTCTTGCAATTCAGTCTAATTTTGTGTACCTTTTCCATTTTTTTTTTTAATTATTTTTTAAATTTAATTATGAAATGTGTGTATTTTTATTTAGTGTTTTTTTTATACTTTAAGTGATTATTTATGCAGTTAGATTATTAAGTTATTTTAATCCTATCATTGGTTTGAATGAATATTTTTTTGTAATTTATTGAAAAATCATTTCTCTCAATGATTAAGTAAGGATAATTTCTTTAATATTTAAATTTTTATTTGTAGACTGTTGCTATACTTGAAGCCCAAAGATCAAGAGCCATTAAAGATTTGGATCGACTCCATGACTTAAAAGAGGAAGCTCTAACTGATCCAATTGCATTTGTTGAACGTCTCCAACAAGGAGAGAAAATTGATTTTCCATCCCGTCAAAAGATTTATCCAGTTCCAGCAATTGATTGGAATAAATATGCATTAAGTGGTAATTCTTCTTTAAGCAGAAGGCAACTTACTCGGCTGTCTTCGAAAGCAACCCAAGATCTCTTTAAAACTAGTATGAACTTATTATTTTTTTTCTTTAAAAAAAATGTTTTATATAAATAGTTTGCTTCATTTTCAAATATTCTGTTACAAATGGGCTAAAATGTGTTTTAGTAAAAGGGCTCATTATCCTATTATTTTTGCAATAGGTGATATAAAAGCTGATAATAGCACCAATGAAAGGAGAAACTTAACTATTTTTTTTATCAATTACTTTAATATAATGGGCTATGGCTCTCTTTGGACTCTACAGTTAGCCAACCAATTTAAATATCATTGAAATAATATACTCTACCAGTTCGGGTTGCTTTTCTCTGACAAATCCTCTGCAACAGAAATAACCAGTAATTACTCTTGATATTATCAACCTCTTGTTAGAACTATACTTAGAGTTAACCACTCTCCCCTTTTCCTCCAAATTCCACTTTTTTTATATATCGTATGTGAATCACTTCACTTTATTTCCACCTTCATCTAAATAACATAATCATGTTTCATTTTGGTTTGGAAGAAATTGTTATTTCGTGCAATCAATCTCAATTAAAGTCCTCAAGGTTAGTGAGGAGAAAACTGAGAATAGCCCAATGTCACAAGGAAGATATAAAAAATTGCATTTATTATGTAAGAATTCTATTTTTATGCGATTGCAAATTAATAAGCACTCTTATTGGGAGCATTCATAAAGCTTTTGAAAATTGTTATCAAAAGCACAATAAATGTCTAGATTTCACTTGTTAATAAAACATAGGCCCTTTTTGATTGGCTGTTAATCAAAATGTCATTAGGATAAAAAAAATTATGTATGGCATCCCATACTGCCATCTGTTGTCAAGAAAAGTTTAAGACACTGTAAAGAAGAAATTTAGGATACACAGTTAAAATATTAAATTTATTATATAACTTTGGCTATAATTTATAGATTTTACAGTTTTCATAATCTTTTGTTTCTTATGTAGACTTTTGATTTTATAAGTCATATCAACTGTAAATCCTGATTTTACCAAAATGATATACTATTATTGTGAAAACAAGGTTTCCAAGGTTTCAGAAATATGTTTCTATTTATAGACAGTTCGCCTGAAAAATTCAAAAAAGTTTTGAATTAAAACAGAGATAAATATGTAAAATGCGTACATTGATGTTATATTTGCATTAGATGTTACATTACCTAATAATTTTAAAGTTTTTATTTATAGTTATTAGAAAAAAGGAAGGAAAAATTCCATGAAATATTCACTATTTCAATTAAAACTGAATTTTTTCAAACTTCCTATGAATCAGGGAGTTCTAAATCATTTTTTTTTTTTACATATATGATTTCCATTAATACAGCAATAAATTTTATTTACCCACATTATTTTCTCTTTTTATGCAAAAACATAGTTTTTTTTTTTTTAAAATTTTAAAGAATAAAAATTGTTTATCTACAACTTCTTGGTATGGAATTCCTTGAAAAAACCCTGCTGCTATTAAATTATATGCAAAATTTTGCGCTATCTGCAAAATTTTGTTTAAATAATAAACAAAATTTTAAATTAATTTTTGAAATGCTATTAAAAAAGAAGGAATGCCTTGCATGAAGTATTTGTTAATTACTTCATATAGGCAAAATCCATTGCAAAATGTTTAATAATTAAGAAATTTATAATATCCATTTTGATACTTAGTTTCAATTAAATGTTTGATTTCATAAAACTAGCATTTATAGCATTTTATTTAAATGGTTTTGAAATGTAATGTAATTTATTTCAGGAGAGCATAATTCCTATATTTCTGGGCTTATCAATTTCACAAATGCATATTTGGCATTAAATACACATTGATATAGAAAGAATGGATGAAACATTTTCATGAACAACTTTTACATTAAGTTTTTATTCCATTTTTGCTAATAATTTAAGCCCTGTTTTTGAAAGTAGAGATTGTGCAATTTTTGTACAACTTGTTTTTTGAATTTATTTTCATTAGTTATATTTTTACCATTGTATGAAGAAAAAATTCAATAATAATTTTTTTTTTCAATCCAAGAATATGCTTTGTAAACTATTTCTTTGAATGATATCATGTATGAGATATCAATTCTTATTTGTATCTTCCCTTGCTTCTCTTAATTACTGCTATGTATTTACTATGAGTTTATTTTATATTTAGATAATCTTAAAATTATTTTTTTCTGCTACATGTATTTTTAATTATTTAGAATCTGAATCTATTGTAAAATATAATTGCATAATGTTTTATGTTTCAAATGTATTTTAGATTTTAAAGACAAATCTAGCCGTATACATGATTCCAAACCTCCAAAAATCAATCACTATTGGTCAACAGATGAACAGAAGCAGCTGGAAGAACTGCTGGTTAAATTCCCACCAGAAGACATTGAAAGTCGAAGATGGGAGAAAATTGCTAATTGTCTTGAAAATCGAACTCCAGTTCAGGTAATGGAGAAATTTTTCAAGTATTTTACTTAAAGAATCTTTTGTTTTTTAAACATTGTATGGGTTTTTAATATGGATAACATTCCAAAAAATAATTATGAAAAGGCAACAAAGAACCACCTTTGCACCACACCAGTTTGATCAAATTGTTCATGGAGTTTGTTTGATATGCATTGTTTTTTAGTTGAAAGTTATGTAAATTTTATATCAATCATGAACGTACTATTTTTAAGACTTGTTGATACACTCCAGAGCAAATTTAAGAGAAATTGCACATTATTTAGAATTTCTGAAAAACTAATGGATAGATATTAATGAAACTTTGTATGAATATGCATGTATAACAGAAAGAGATGTACCATTCAAAAGTCATTTTATATTTGCATAATTATCAGTAAAGCTCATAGTGCAGGCTTATTAAAAATTCACATTGTGATATAAAACTGAAAATGGCTCAAATATGGAGTACAGTTCCCTCTCAGATCCAAAGAGGTTGCACAGTGTGATAGTATACTGGACATGAGATAGTTGAGAAAATCATGTGGAAGTTGATCCCTCTTTTGCAGCTAGATAATTTTTAGTTCCAGGATGGTTCTCTCATGGATGTCCCTGACATGCTAGGGTTAAGTTTAGGAGATCTGGCTAGGCAATCTTTGTGGTGAATATAATCACTTTATAGGTAATCATTAAATAGCAGAGCCCTATGTGGATGAGCATTTTTTGTCTATTAACAGAAACCCAGGACCGACTGTGCCTCTCTGAAAAGTCGAGCATAGGGTTTTAAGATCTCACTTTCTGTATCTCATCACAGTCAAGGAACTTTTGCTAAACATGCAGGAGTATGTGACCTTCAAACATAATCCCTGCTCAAACCATTGCACCTCCTCCTCTGTAATTATCCTTTTCCCTGAGAAGGACAGGAGTATATCCTAGGCTCTCTCCACATAAGAGTATACCTAGTACCAGGTCCTGGCTAAATCTTGATTCATCTGTAAAAAGTACAGTGTTCCTCTGAAGTCTTCCCCATAGCATATGTTATCTGCACTCTACTGAATATGCTTTCTTCTGCTGCCGTGAGTGGAAGGCAAATAATAGGTCTTTTGGAGTAAAGCTTTCTCTCATGAAGCCTTCGAACAATTGTAGACTGGGTTCGTGATGGCAGCATACAGCTCATGTGAGAGCAGTGAAACTGTCGATCCTCATTTGTCACTGTGGACCTTGGTCAACCTTGTCTAGGTCTTCTCAATATAGATCTAATATCTTGAAACTGTTTCCACACATATTGCAGATTACACTGGGTGTTACATTGAACCCTGTAGCCACCTGCACTTGTGATTGGCCTAGCTCCTATCTAGTTACCAACAATCCTCCATCTCATTCTGCCATCCATACATTTGTGGCTACTCATTTTACCTGACACCTTATAAAACTTATCCAACTCTTGCGAGAAACATGCCAAATGTCAAGGAAGAGTACAAGCACACATCTCTGCAGACATGCACTTGTACGATTATATATTCGACTTTAGATATTTGTAGGTGTTCGTTGGTGGTATAATTAATATCTTTGGTTGAATACCTTTTGTAAAAATAAACATAATTTGGAAATTCTTGTAACTTTGCACATCTGTGTAGTTGGTTGACCGGTTTGCACTTGAGATTTTTTGTTCGTTTTGACATCAATGAAATGTTAAAATTCAACCAGTTTTCATGCATATGATTTTAGGGATGTTACACGTTGGCAAAAACATGATCCATGTTTTATGTTTTCAGAGCGAGTCAGAATATGTAGATAATCTGAAGCTCAAATTTTTTTTCTTTTACTGATAATATTAAAAAAAAATATTGGTTTTATTTCAAAACTGTGTTTCAATTCCTTTTCATTTCTATTTTAAAACCATTTAGAATATAGTTGAATTAGGACCTTTTACACTATCATTATATCTAATCTTATCATTGTTTATAGATAGATTTGTTCTTCTTACTTCTGAAATATGAATAAATCATTCTACTTATAATAATAATAAATATCACTTTTTTCTGTAATTAGGTTGCGAGTAGAGTTCAAAAATATTTTATTAAGCTCTTGAAAGCCGGCATGCCTGTTCCTGGAAGGATGCCAAATATGGTATACTTGAAAAAAGTAAGTTAATTTGTAAATTGTTTATAAGTTCCTTGCAATTTTTTTTTCTTTATTACTGCTAAGTAACTGATAAAAAGTTTTGTTTTCTTTTCATTGTAATTTTAATTATAGATAAAAGGATAAATCTAATTATATATCAATAAGGGAAAATATTGAAATTTGTTTGTTAATTGGATGCCCAAATATGTTTGATTTTATGACAATTTTTAGATAAATAAATACGTTTAAAAAAGTTAAAAAAAAATTTTCTTCACTTTATTGTTACAAAAGAGAACTGCTAAATATTAATATTAATGCCAGTGATTTATATGAAAATCAAAACATAGATATCATTGTAAGATATGTATAAGTTTGTATTTTTATAAATTTAAACATATTTTCGAACTGTAAATAATATTCTTTTATTTTAAAATGAGCTCTTATTTCAATTTTATCATAATATCTTCTTATCATTCTGAGCCTCATTCTTATTATCTTGCATTATTAGTCATTAGTAAAAATGTTTATCCTTGAAATTTCAAAACTGAAATACATTGCTGTTTATGGTAAATTGTATCAAAATTTATTTATTCTGTTTTCTCTTTAATAGCCAAGGCGTAGTGTGATTCGACACCAACCCAGTACATTTATGGTATCAAATTCTTTACCAGTTTATATGCCAGATGCCGAAGATGAGTTTAATTACAGCTACCTTCAACTTCCAACTTCTGAAGAAAATTCAATGGAATCCAAGACAGGAGTGTCGGTAAGGCATTATTTTTACATTTTGTGATAGTTTTATGAGGATTTTCAAATTAACTTAATTGAATTTAATTTTCATTCGCTCTTTTTTTTTTTTTACAATGTCTCATCACATTTGAATCATATTTTAAGTAATATTGCATATAATTATATCATTTCATTTATATGATCGAGGAAAAATAATGTGTCAAATTGTGTAATATAATGCTTTGAGTCTATTTAAAATTGTATCTATTCATTTCTTCAAACTTTTTTGCTTTGTAAATTTAAATATTATATTAAAATCTTAAAGAAGGTATAGGAATTTTTAATACTCAAAATATTTCTTTGGTGATTTCAAAGTGTTAACTGGGACACTTTTTGAATGTGTATGTGTGGTTCCTTATCAAATGGTTACTTTGATAGGGATATTTCTTATTATGAATTCAAAAACCTTTAAAACAATGTGATTTGCTACATGAAATATTAATTTTTCGAAGTTATAGTTTATTTTAAAGGAGTAGGCGAGTGATAATGCTTATTCACAAAAGTTAAATATTGTTACTTATTAGATGTTTGGTTGATCTTGAAATATTAAAAAAAAAAGTTTGTTTCTAAAAATTTCTCTTTTATCTTAGTGTTATCTCTCATGCTTAACACCCGCCTGTAGAGGGCGTATTTTTGTAAAGGGGTAAGTATGGGACATCATACAATCCCCTGAGATAGATCAAACTAATTCTTTGTACAGAGCGGACGTACTCGAGATAGTAGTGAATCGCAGGGTGATTGAGTGTTAACTGTAAACTGCATTGATCACCAAGGTAATGCGACAGAAACTGTATTGGCAGAATAAATTTAGTTGTTATTGTTATTAAAAAGTGTATTTGATCTCATATGAATTTTAAGTGAAAATAATTAGCAAGTCAGCTACCGAAGAAACAAAGTGATATGATTTATGAGTTTAAAGTAATAATAAGAAGTTATATTGATCGTTGTGAAAAAGATTAATAATTTAGCTAAAAGGTGAAAATAAGGAGAACCCTAAGTTAAAGTTAAATAAAAGTTAAAGTAGAGGTATTTTAGTTTAGTATGTGCGTGATGATATATGCGTGAAAAGAGGAGGGAAAAAAAAAAGGTTTTTAATATTAGTTTAGTTTTTTCAGTTAAGCAGTTTTCAGTCTTGCTATTTTTATTATACTAAGAGCACAATTCTGTTTTTATGTTTGCTGGCAAATGCAAATCATATGTCTTTTCTAATAATTTTATTTTTCTTTGAAAAAATAGAGGAAATTATTAATTTTATTTTTAATTATATTATTTAATTTTTAATTGATTATATAAAGTTTTTTTTGGGTAAAACCTCACATATTATTTTCAGATTTCATTAAATTATTTAGTATAAATTTTGATTCATCATGTATTTTCTCAAATTTTTTCAAAATTTTCTGATTAATTTTGATAAATGTCTTTAAGATTAATTTTTCTTTTTATATTGCTATATACTTGATGTTGTCTTGCCCATTCATCAGTTTTGTAGAGAAGTAAAATAAAAACATAAGGTGAATCATGTTATCATAAGCATAGTTTTAATGTAAGTTTTAATATTACTTAGGTATATAAATGTTTTATGATTATTAATTTCTTATTATTATTTGATTTAGGGTTCTAATATTAGAATATTTTGGAAGTTTTATTGATACATATTTTCATTAATAGTTTTTAATGGGAGCATCAAATTCTGAATATTTATTATTTTATCTATATTTGTGGAGAAACTGCATAAATTTTAAACTGTTTATAAATGAAGAAAGAAAACATGCTTCCTATTTTTTCCAATTCAATTGCTGCACTATTTAAGTAATTAAAGAAACAAATAAATATATATTTCTGAATCAAATCATTGATATTTGTGTTAAGAACATTTGCTTTTGATGAGCTAATATTTCAAACATACAAAGCTAAAATGCAAAGTGCATAATACAAAGCTAAAATAATATTTTTTAAGTTGGAAAATCTGTAGTTCTGTATACTATATTGAACTCTTACTGCTTTTAGTAAATAATGGCATTTGATTATTTTTACATAAATAGTGGCACTAATAAAAACAAATTTCTAAAACAAACTTTTAATGATTTGGATGTATTAATATTACCCCCTTTTTTTATTTTTTCAAATTAGGATGATGAATTAAATCAAGAATTTCGTGGGACTTCAGAATATGATGAACTGATGCTTTTGAAGAAAGTTCAAAAAGTAAAATTACAAAATTGTGGCTTGACTCAACATATAGGTTTCAAGGTTAGTTAATAATGATTCATTATCAAATGTCTTAAATTTTACTTATAGTATTTAAGGACTAACTCTGGAGGTGTAAAATATATAATAAAATGTTTTGGTTCTACTAATTTTTCTTTTAAGTCTAGTGTATACAATGTTTAATCATTCAACCATTAAATTGTTATTCAAGAGACTAGAGATGAATAGTGAGCTATCTATATATTATTGACTCGACAGTAGTTTGACAGAAAATTCATAAAACAACAGTGATCATTTTCTGATTAAACTATCAATCAGCAACTGGTTATATATTGGTATTCCCATAAATGTGACTAAATAGTTCTTACTTTACTGACCAGTTGTGTTTTAGCATTTGGTAAAGTAGGTAATTGGGAATGCTCTCAAATGATGGGTGTTATTACTATTGGCATATCACATCAATTGATTGTATAGAAGAAAGGCTCCCTGCACTGTATTTAAAATCACTTAAAAAGTACTCAGGTGTTAATTATAAAAACAAAAACTGTGGTTACAGTTGTATTTGAGGTGGCTCTCTTCAACAAGGAGTACAAAAGTCAAATTATTGTTTTCACTAATCCATAGCACTATAAAAAAGTGAGCGGACAAGTTTCCTTTACACCCAAAGATTGAATGTTCAAATCGTTGCTGGCTTACAAAGTAAACTGTCCACCCCCACAGGATAAGAAAAAAAATTCCCAGTATGGCAGAAAACTCTGCTCTGGCTGATGTGATGATCCACAACTTGGAACACTAGACGGTTGCACAGTCCAGAATTCCTGGTTGCATGTAACTCAGATGCAAAGACTTCCCTCTGTGTGCCTAACTGTGATAATCACACATAAATCACAGCTAGTGATATACTGGCTACGGTGCATGCATCAAATGGAAACTGTCCTAAACAAAACTCAGTACTATAGGGAGGGGATGTCTTTCAATTATAGTAATGGCTGGAAAAACAATCTTCTCTTAAATATTGTTCAGAATGTTCCTCTTCATATCATCATGATGATACTGGAGGAAGAATATGTAGTGAACCTTCTTCTACAATGATAACAGTAGGTAAAATGCCTTAATTACTAGCTCTAGAAGGAATCTCTTTTGGTCTAATTAATCAAAACACTGCAAAAGAGGGACATGAAAAAATTGACAAGTGACAGTCCTTTCCTATCATGGGATGGAAAAACATTTCCTGATGTGGGAAAACACAGCTGCTGCTGAAGTTGTTTCCTGTTGGGAAGAAATTGTAATCTTTAAAAATTAAATTGTAATCTTTGTACAGAAATTAAATTGTAATCTCTAGGAAAGTAACATAGTTTTTCTTATGATATAGGAAATCTCAATATGCTGTGTCACTACATTAATAATTAAATTTCACTTGATACCATCACATATATTTTGGTATGTATATCCTCACTCCCCTTTAAAAATTTAACTTTTTATAAAAGAAAAAAACATAATTTATTACTTGATAAGCCTAAATTAAATTCCTTTACTTGTCTGCATCATATTGAAAATAATATGTGAGCCAAGTTTCTCATGAATAATTCCCGAGATGTTTTTTATTTATGTACAAAAGAAGATGAAATACAGTTTAGGAAAAGTAAACAGAAGATTTCGGATTTTTGAAAATATTTCAAAAAATTTATATTTACAAAATATTTCTTAGTTATTAATGAATAAATTTTTTTACCCCTTTTTCAGTAAAATAAAAAAAAAATAGCAAATGTAAGTATGCATTATTCCATTTACAGTGTTCTCATTGTAAAACGGAGCCTATTGTTGGAGTACGTTGGCACTGCACTGACTGTAAACCTCCAGCATCTATTGACTTTTGTGAAGATTGTGCTGATGGGTAAATATTACAATTATCTTATTTTGCTAATTTTATTTATTTCTATTTTTGAATTTTTATTAGTCTTAATAAGGAGTCTCTGAAGTAAATTAAGACTTTAAAAATAATATTTTGTTTTTCTATAATTTTCACATTTTTCTTTATGCAAGAGGGCTGTTTCATTTATTGAAATGATAGCCAATTCATGCAGTGGATAAGTTATAATTTTTATGTAGTGTATTCAAAAAGTTCTAGGACTGAACGCACACAGACCATATAACCCAGAATAGATACTTACATTTGATATTAAACTTCTACAGTCTCTTCACAAATTAATGCAACACTTCTAATGAATGTACTTGTCTGTTAATGTCTTCAAAAATGCCTTCATTATAACACTTTTGAGTTCATTTCATCTACTTGTATTGCTACCCTTCGTGCTTCATTTCAACGTGGGAAATCAAAAATAGTCTGGGCTTATCTGGAAAGTACAGGAAGTGGTTAATGAACGCAGCCTGTCTTCTTGATGATATATTCTGCAAAAGGATGAACTTGTGAGATGGTGCTTTTGTACAAGAGGCAGCAATTTCCACTGTCAGACAATCGGGCCTTACATACTGCATTTGTATCAAAAACGGATCCAAAATATCTTTGTAGAATGCCTCAGTCACAGTGGAACCTTCACCCGTATGGTGACTGTGTTTGAAAGAATAGTTCCACTGTAGCTTATGCATGTTGCAAGAGGATTAAAATGGGTACCCAGTGCCTGAGGGCATATAATCCCTGGGGATTATATCAGGAGACCTCAGGGATTTGCCTTCTTTAAGTAAGTTTGGACATCATGACTCCGAGGCATCCTAGTGATCTTTTTCTTTCCTATGGGGATTACTGTCTTTAGGTAAAAACAGGATAGTTTTTTATTTTTGACCCTCCTTGTCCACCAATTTTTTTTTTCTTCTATTGTCTAGATCACAGCTTTACACTCACTCACTTACCTTGTAATGTAACTGATGGCCACGTTATACTTTCGTGCCATTAAAAAAATGCTATCATTCATTAACAGTGGAACCTTGGTGACGAAATCCTGTTGCATAGACTCAATATTTTCATCATTTCAATTCGAACATGGATGGCTTTATCATTCGTCTTCGAGTCTCTTTCAGCTATAAAATTTTAAAAATCTTTCAAATATTTGATGACATTTCAAAGCAACATAACCTTATGCAGATTTAATCATTTAGTATGTTTCTGTGATAAATTTTCTCAATTTAAATTAAAATGTGTTAGTTGATTGTTCCATTCTTTTCGATGACAAAGACACGTTTTACACAGATGAAAGCTGCCAAGTCAGAAATGAATGCAAATGCTTGATACATGCAATTGAAAGTGACTGCTACACCATACCATTGGTTTCATAAAGATAAAATCATTTGTGCTTTCTTCTGAGCTGTAACTTTTTGAATATTCTGTGTACATCATCCTTTTGCTCACTGCATTGAAGACTTGAAAATGACATCACTGCTTTATGATTCTTTTGTTTCAATATGTAATAGTGTGATTGAAAGTTTAGAGGATAATTTTTATTTGTATAACCCTAAAAATATTAAAAACAATGAAAAATTATAGATTTCAAAAATTAATAGAGAATATTTTGTTTTTCTCTTTTCAGTTTTCATGAGAAAGGACAACATACATCAGATCATAGACTTGAAGAAATTCACAGTATAAGGACAAGTTTTCACGATCGTGATTATACACATTTTCTATCTGGTTACAATAAATTAGATCCAAATAATGTACCAGCTACATAATGTTTAAAATTTGTATCAGAATTTTATATATTTGTTCATTTGTATAAAACATTAATATTCATTTTTACAGAGTCTTGTTCATTCATTTACACTAAAACCACAAAACACAAGTAGTAAATTAAATATATGCCAATAGTTTGATTCAACATAGCCACTGTTTTATAAGAAATACTTATACTTTATAATAAATTTATTTGACTGCAATATTACGGATTGAAATATAGCAGTCATTATATGTATACATAAAGCTTTAATAGTTAAAAATAAATGTATATGTGCAAACATAAATGGTTTTGTAAATCAAAATGTAATTTGTTCCAATTATAGCTTTTTATGAAGTACAGAGATGAATAAATTTTAGTTTGTTATATAGTTTTAAAATGTAATAATTATTTTAAAAAATTGAGTTTATCATAGAATTTTTTAGTGAACAAGGACTTCATGAGTGGCATTAGAATTAAATAAAAAACTGTAATTAATATAATGAAAAAGGGATTTAAGATTCAAACTTGGCTTGTGACATTGGGCTATCCACATTTTTTTCATTAATCTCAACGATTTTTGGTAATTTGAATTGCATACAACTCCTTGTTAACCAAATGAAATATGTTAATGTAAACTAAAGGAAGATAAGAAGTGAATTAGAGATATTATATAAGTGAAACAATTGAAAGGAAAGAGAATGGAGAGATAGAAGATAATGACAAGTTGATTTACGTTGTAGATTGCAGTAATTCATCATTTATATTGAAAGTAACTCCTCAGAAAAAAAAAGGAATGAAAGATTTGGTAGCCAAGACTTCATTATTTGAACATAAACTAAGATTAACCAAGTTTAAAGGGATTTGAGGGAGAGAAAGCAATCTTGTATATTCTTTCACAGATAAAGCATTGTCCTTCTTTTCAGTTGGAGTTTTAAACTTTTTAGCTATCACAAGTCGTTTGAATTTATTACTGTACCAACTAGTTCCTATTGTCCCAATATTTTTTGTAACAATTGAATTTTCTGCATTTAGAGAGGTCTTGTAATTATTTTGTAAATGATAATATATGATGTATTATTGCATTGATTTAATTTATAAGGAATATAATTTGAAATGTGTACGATATAGATATTTTATTGCAACTATTTTTTTAATAATTGCATGTAAACTGAATCCACTTGATGAATCATTGGTATAAATCCAAGAATAATGGAGGGAGAATTATCAACCTCAGTGTTATTCCAATTATCCGTCACTCCGTCAGAACCGCGCGTTATTCCAATTATGTAACATTTTAATGTATTGATCAATGTAACAGTATTATATTCAAACTTGATTATTTTATATTTATTAAACATTTTGATAAAATATTTTTTTGAAAATAAATACCTGCAATATATTTTATTTTTAATGTAAAAAAAATACTGGAAATTATTCATTACTTTGAAAAGTAACTTTTTCATCTCCAAGAAAGATATTCTACTTGAAGTCTATTGCATTATTTTGAAATTAGAAACAAAGATCAAAGATGAATTAAGATTGTATTTTGGCGATTCAGGAGAGTTTGTGAAAATATTAGAAAATAATTTTAGATACAAAAAATATGCTGGAAATATTTATTTTTTAAACATAAAACTTTTTATTTTAAAATAGAAGTGACTTTACAATACTATTAGTTATTTCTATACACGATACATTGTAAAAAAACATTGAAAAATAAAATATAAATAAATATTACATAAAATAGGGATACACAATTATAGCTATTTTGTTTTTGTGTACAAATCCATAAAATATATTTTTATAACATATCTACAAGACATTCTCAGAAATTAAGC
Source organism: Nephila pilipes (assembly GCA_019974015.1). NCBI lineage: Eukaryota > Metazoa > Arthropoda > Arachnida > Araneae > Nephilidae > Nephila > Nephila pilipes. The sequence continues at coordinate 29,608 of BMAW01103149.1, forward strand.
ATTCTCGTATGTACATAGAATTTACAAACATTAAAAGATATTTTGTATTTTTCATTTCTCAGATGTAAAATTTGTTTTCAGTTATAACAAAAGCTAAACTCATATATTAGAATAAGAAACAAGCAAGCAAAAGCTGAGAAGTTTTAAAAGTTTACATTATTTGTACTCATTATTGTCAATCATGCTAATTTGTGTATAATGTAATAGCTATAAAAACTATATTTAAAATAAGTTATATTATTCAGTTTCATTAATTTATTTCTTAAAAGAAATATCATTATTTCAAAGGAAAATAGCCATTTACAAACAGGCCATTGTTATCTTCAGGACAGAGGTAAAAGCATTTTAAAATTGTAATATTGATAAATTAAAATTGCATAACTGTTTTACTATGAATAATTTAGTTTATTGGGTGATATAACACTGAATATTTTCTTAAGAGTAAACAAACAACTTGCATTTTTATGAATCATTCAATATATTAAATCATTTATTAAAATAAGAAAGACATTTTTATAATTGAAAGCATCCAAGTCCGTAAAATCCGAATTGTCATAGAAATTTATTTTTAACAAATAATTGTTTTTTCATTATCATTAATTAAAAATTCAAGTCCATTTTTCTTTGTTTTAAGTTTAAAACAAAAAGGCTTTTGACACCAAATTAATACAAAAACATAAGGCATTTTAAGAGAGAGAAACACGCACGTTCTCAGTTTTAAAAATTATCCAATGAAATGTTACAGAACTTTGTGATGAGCTTAATTCATTTTATATTTAAAATAAAAATCGTGATATTTAATTTATGTTTTCAAGTTCATATAAAATATCAAGGGATTATTTTTAGTATTTATATATTAACTTATCAATGAAAAAAAATGCAAACAAATATTTATAATCTATATTTAACAAGGCAGAATAAAGCCACTTTAATTAATTCTAAAGATCGTATAACACTAAACTTACTTTTTATTCAAACTACATTAAAATTTCATGGTGTTAAGACTAAAAATATTTTTGATCACAAACATATAAGCTATAGAAATAGAGGTATAGCAATGGAATGTATAAATATACTTAATGCTAAACACAGTGCATAGAATAAAGATTTTAAGAATGTATCACACTCTTTTACATTCACTTGCACACCATAAAAGTCACTCAAACAAAAACATTTGCAGTTATACATGCAATTTGTACAATAAAGCATAACGAATGTTACATTGAAAGCTGAATTGCATAGCTCACTGTTTCAAGTATTACAAATGAATACATGATCATTTTACTTTTCACAAAAACGTTCATGGTATTAATTCTTATAAATTTGAGTGGACATCACTTGTTCGATAAAACAGGATATAGGCAGCAGGTGTCTAAAAAATAATTACATAATACATATGTGAAAATCTTTGAAATGCTATAAATTTTTAACTTTTATTTTCACATTTGATATTTAATATAAAATATGAATATTGAAAAAATTAAGTTTTTAAATTTATTTTTACAATTTCTTAAGCACATATACATGTTCATTAACAAAAAAGTTAGAAATCTAATACCCCCCCCCACCACCAGTTGATAAGACAGATGACAGAATTCTACTGTATTTAATCAAAAATAAAAGAATTAATCCGAAAAAAAAATGATCGCACAAATTTCAAAATCATTTAAAAATTAAAATTTTGTTACATTTTAATTGAAGTCAAGATTTCGGTACACTGTACAAATTTTCACAAGAAGTTTTTTAAAATCGAACCATAGTTAATGTTTTGAAGGTCATTCAAAATATTAGAACATTTACTGAAAAGTTAAATTAAAAACCTCTCGGATAAATAAAAAATTGTTCTGAATGATATTACAAATGATGAAATATTTTGATATTTATTCAATTCAAAGTTTACTTTTTTAATGGAGATAACTTTTGTAGGTTGTGTATGTGTGACATTCCATAAAACCCAATCAAGTAAACTTGTGACTTATGGTACTCTAGGAAAATTTCCATATTGTTCGAAACAACAACAATAATAATGCATTTAATTTTTTCTAATCCTATGGTGTACTTCCAATTGACACACTCTTTTTTTGACCGTTTCTAAACATCAGAGCATTCGGATGTAATTTTCCCATGAAACAAAAATTCATGGATATAGATGATACTCTAGATCAAAGGTATTCAAACTTTTAAACTTTGGGGAACTCTTTGAGCTTACTATTTTCTTGAAGGAACCCCTTGATCAAAGAGAAGAAAAATAGGATATCAAAGTTTTATCCTACACAAATTTATAAAATTATTATTGCATCTCTATTTTATCACAATAGAAACATTTTAATAAGATAATGAATGGTAAGGTAGCTAATGGGTATTTAGGGTGTGAAGGTTTCTAAAATATATTTTATGGATAATAAACAAAAGCAATAATATTTAAATTGTTAATTGTTATTAAATTTTTTTATAATTAATAGAAAAGATTTTTTTTTTAATGACTTGGCTGTGATTGCAATAAAAAAAAAGTATTTTTAAGTCTGGAATAATTGTTGAAACCTGCAACCTAATATCTTCAGCATCCAATTGGTTTTCACGATTTTCGCATACATATGTTGAAACATATGACATTGGGTGTTTCACAGCTCTTTTGGCAATTTTAGGGTATTCTTTTCTAATGTCATTCCAAAAATGCATAGTATTAACTTGATTAAAATTTAGTGCCCATTGATATATCAATTTGTTGTTCTCTTTCATTTGTTGGGAGTTTGGAGGAGTCACAGTCTAGAGAGAGTTAGGATCCAAGATAATCTTTCTATTTGAACAAGGAAGCATTCAAGAAATGTTTCTTGCAGATCTGGATTAATGGTGGATCGATTTTACATTTTTATCAGGATTAGCATTGCTGTCTACTAAAATATTATGTATATTAGGAAAGCATTCAATAATATTTTTCAAAATGCAAATGCCCAAAATTTCAATTTTAAAAGATTGACATCAATTTTATTATATACCTTAAAAATAGTGAAATAAATGGACAAATTTCATCTGAGCAAAGAGTGGAGACTAATATATGACCTAATGTGTCTCAGTTAATGTATTAAAAGTACATGCCTTTTACAAAATTTAAGATTTTATTTTATCCATAAAATGTTTATTTATGTTTAATTTTACAATCAAACTTCCTTTCTGAACTTCATATTTAAAAAAAATTAAAATATTACTAAAATTGTGGCACTTTGATTAAACAAATAGTGATTTCGTGCGGAACCCCTGTAAAAGTTCCAGGGAACCCAGTTTGAAGACCTTTGCTCTAGATGACATTGTACTCTTCTTGACAGAGTATACATGTTTAATTATTGATTAGAAATTTTATAATTTTTCCTGGTATTTTTTGGTTAATAGTTATGATTTTCGATATATGCAAATACTTTAATTTACACATTGCTAATACAATATTGTTTTTTTTTTTTTGCCCGAAAACTGAATAAATTTACATGCAAGATATTGATTCACTTATAAATATTACTTTTATATTTCCCACTTCAGAATAATTATTTTCTCCTACAATTATTTTGATAAGACATCCAATTTTGCTCTTATTGACATTTCACAATTTTTTTTAAATGTTACCAAATATTTATTTCAGGAGAGCAGCACATTTATAAAACAAACTAAAAGAATTACATTAATGAGTTGTATTAATATTTACAAATTCAAGTTAAATTGTTTGATATGAAAAGAATAATTAGGATAAATTCACAATTAAATATATATATATATATAAATGTTACTATATTTAAAATGTTTGCTGTTCTAATTTATAATACAAATTACTACATATATTCTTTGAAAAAGTTCACTTACTCGAATACTAGAAGCACTTATTTCAGAAACTTCATGATCATCATATTTATACCATTTTTGTGAGGATGTATTACAATAAGCAGTATCTATTTAAAAAAAAATACAACACAAATTCATATTTAAAATACTTTCAACAACCTTAAGTATTTTATAACCAAGAAACATTTTCAAAATCAACAGTTATCTAAGATATTACACCAAATCTAACACAATTTTATGATTATTTAACAAATCCCAAAATAAATAAAAATAAGAAAATAGGTAATTCTAAAATACTCAGTTTTTACATCAATGATCATGATGCTACAATTAAAAAATAATTCTGTTCAACTTCTTATTGTAAACAAAGTACAAGTAAAATTATATTATATACTTTTGTGCAAACTTTACAACAATTTAAAAAGTGACCAGGGAAATCACGGAAGACAATAACTTAAAGAAATACATTATATTTATGTGTATATTAAGTTACACACAAATAATAGCGCCACTTGAGAAAAAAAACTAAATTGTGGTTGAGGTATGTAGTGAATTAAAAAAAAATACAGCAAACTCTCTGTAATTTGATTTCTCAAGAGAAAGTATAACAAGCATCAACGCACAGAAGTGGGTCAACACATGTAAAGTGAGTATTGTACCAAATCACACAAGCTTTATTTTATTTTTATATACAAGATCAATATGTTACTATTTTTTTTCACAGATTTGATATTCTTTCTGGGAAATTTTTTTTTTTATAGCTGTTCTTTGATTTCATTATAAAAAAGTAAATAAAATCTGATTCAATACTTGTGTACAACTCAATCGATCCACCTGGAAATTTTATCAAAGCAAATGATTTAAACTGTATCATCACATATGTGGGAATATTTAACATTAGATTAGTTTATGTAATTCAATGTTTAGTTTTTAAACTATAATTCTCCTCAATAGTTGCAAAACAAGTTTTTACATTAATGGAAATTTTTAGACTATGGAATTTGACAAGTGCCAATATTAAAATTTGCAAAATAGATAATAAATATAACAATACAATTAGGAACAAACCTACTTTTATTTTTCTTAATGAAGTGGACAAAATTTCTCAACTTAATGAGATAAAATTCCAGATAAATTAAAACTTCATTTTGCTATTCAAGAGATAATTATACACTTAGAAAAATTAGCCTTCCCTTGGTTATGTAATGCAAGATATATACAGGTCAAGAGGTTTAAAACATCTTAAATATGAATTGTCCATAACCTGTCCTTTAAACAGTTCATTGAACAAAATTCAATAAATATATCAGATACAATATATTAAAATGTCCTTAAGCATTTACATACAATAATACTAGAATTTTACTGTATTTCTGTAGGCTCTAAAAATTTACATTAAATTTTAAGTAGTTGCAATAGGTTGTAAATGTAGTTGCAAAAGAGAAACATGTATGCAATTCAATGTAACAAAAACAAATAAATTCAATTCAGTTAAATATTAAGAACAAAAAAAATCTTTTATAAATGAATTATTTCATATACACTACATATATTATGTACTTGTTATAACCATATTAAAAATTAATTTATTTTAATACAATATGGCAAGAAAAATAGTGATTTATTGAGTTTTTACTAAAGTTCAAATTTAGATTCAAGTTTAAACTGCGAGCTACATTTCTCATAATTAAAGAAATGAGTAGAATATATATATGGGTGTGTATGTTTGTATGTAAGTGATGATGAAAAGAGAAATTGAAAATTTAAAACATTCATTATGAAGGAACAAAATTTCCCAGTGCAAAGTCTATTAATTTCATATTTAATTAGAGAGAGGATGTTACATCGAAATAACAGGGGACGTGCTTCCATTCGCCTCAATAGCTAAAGCAGAAGAGAGAGAACAGTTGCATAATATGGGAGAGGTAGAAACTTTCCCTGCTTGTAATTTAAATGTAAGGATTTATTTAGATTACATGGTATTTTTGTGACCTTTAGATATTTTAAGTGGTAATGAAAGTCTATACAGAAATCTCTTGACTAATTTAGATCATGGGGAGATGCCAAATTAGGCATATTTATGAGCATGTGATTAGAAGCGCCAATGGATTTGTTTTAGAAAATAAGACGAATTTCCACTATGATAATTTAAGTATAAGAAAAATTAAAATTAAATTTTAGTGAAATCATTACACATATATATAATTATGAAACATAAAGAGAAAAATATATTAAACAGTTGACATCAATTTATAGTTTAAGTATGGGGAAATCCAGGGCAGAAAAAATTAAGAAGCAAAATTGATAGGAAGCATTGGATTATGAATATAAGATTTTACATCACTCAATCAATCTAAGAGAGAAATAAATTAATGTAAATAAACTTACAATGGCCACCTTCTAAAGTTCCAAAATGATTCTGAAAAACACAATTTTAAAAATGTATGAGATAAAATGTTACAAAATAATAATAAACCACATATAATTATTTCACTACACAAAATTTTAAATTCATTATGATTTTAATTTGGAGAGTATAAAACAAAAGAAAAATTTGTATCGCAATAAAGGATGAAAAATATTAACTTACTACAATTCCGTACAGGCTATATTTTCGACCATATAATTCGCTATTTTTCTCATAAGGCACATCAAAGTGGAAATCAAAGTCAACAGCAGTTTGCAGTTTTCTTCTCCATAATCCTTCATATGAAAACCTTTTCAGAAATTTAATAAGAAATATAAATTATATAAAGGAAATTCTATGTTAAAAAATAAATAAAATAAGATCATATATTTTAAACAGCAAGGTATATTTATGTAAAAACACAAGTCATTAAGAAAAGTATGACAGACAAAAAAAAGTTAATAATCTAGAATATCAAATGAAGTAAATATGTAATGATACATTTAACATTGAGAATAGTTTATCCATGAGTTAATATTTGTATAATATGATCATATTTCTGCTCAGATCTTTATATAGGTATTTTAAATGCATTTTTTTGAAAATAATTTTGAAATTTGCATTATAAATTTAACAAAGTAAATACTGTTGGTGAGTGTATTTTTTTCAAGTTTCAATATTACTTTCAAGACAGTAAAATATGTATCAGAAATAATTAGTGACATTGAAATGTAAAACAATATCACAATTGATATTTAAGTAATACATTTTCGAACTAAATTTTTCATTTCAAGGAAATTATAAATTTAATCACAAGCTAAAATTAAGAATTATCAAAAATATATTACCTAAACTAAAGTTTCAAGATAGTACGTATTAATTTGTTAATGGTAATGATTAAAACTTTTTTAAACCATTACCATTATAATTATCCCTCCTCCCCAAGTAACATACAAAAGCATGAATTAATTGAAAGGGGGAAAAAAAAAATGGCACACAAAGCATATTAATAACAAATAGAATGAATTGTATGAATGATGTATTAGAATTCACTGAAAAATGCTACAAACTAATAATTGAAGAACGCCACTTATTATATTAAAATATGTAACTGAACTGATATCATTAAATTTAATTAGTAACAAAAAAAATTTCAAATGAAAGGGGAAAAAAAATCTAACATGAAAAAAGTTCTTTAACAGATTTAACACATAGAATAGAAAAGAAACACAAAGTAATGACATTTCACTGCAAGATCAAAATTAAACTATTTTTTGAAAAATATAAGGCCAATTTCTGATTTCATATAAATTTGGACATAAATCAATCAGTAAAATAAACTTAATTTTTATATGAAATTTAATTTAATGCAACACAATCTTTAAGATTAATTATTAAGTGTTACAATATAAATTTAAGGTACAAGTTCATTCCTCGTAAATGCAAGAATAAATAATCATACAAATTTTCTAATGTTTATAATACATATGAAACTTGAGAAATTTATACTGCATTTCAGTAAGCTATTTTCAATTTATCAACATTGAACTTATACACAACATGAGGTATACGCATGACGGACCTTATAATTTCAAACCCTGGTTAGGTGACGAGGATGACACCTCTTTCTCCTACACCACAATAAGGGGAAGCTTAGAGCTTCGGCAGATTTAACATGCAACAACCCTGTTACACAGTGGATCTTAAGCGACTTTTTTTTGTTTGGTATGATTTTATTAACATCGCACTAGAAGTAATACGTTGGTGACGGACCTCGTAATCTTGAACCTTGGTTAAATGATGAGCACAACGAGTTTTGAGGTGGCATCTCTCTCTCCAAAATTCCACATCATGCCAGTGGGAGGACTTTATGAACATCAACAGATTTAAAGTTCATCTGCCCTGGCTACATAGTGGGTGTTTAGTGGCATCAAGGTTCGAACCCCCCTCAACCAAAAGTGCCAGCCACGAGTCTGATGTCTTAACCACTCGGCTACCAAGACATCAAGACTCAAACCTATGATTTGTTTAAACAATGCCAGTCATGACAATAAGGATACCATGATCTTGAGCTACCAACAGATTTCATAATTTTCATCAAAAAATTGGGAATGAATTCACTAAACCTCCACAGTGCATCACATAACCTTCTAAAGCTAATTGGAATAAAGCTTTAATTTTTCAAAATAACAGTTTTTAATGAGCGAGTAGTTTTTAATGGTGCAAGAGCCAGATGTGGTCATGTAGTGCCAAACAAGATAAAATTGTGATCCAGACATACGAAAAATTTAAAAAAGATAAAAATTGGATAAAAAGGAGGGTCAAAAATTGAGAAGGATTGCTAGGGTATCCTGAGAACATGTCAACTAAAGACAGTAAACTCCATCAGAAAGAAAAAAGATCATTTAAGTGCCTTGGGGTCATGATGCCTGAACCTAACTAAAGAACACAAACCTCTGAGGCCCACTGATATGATTCTGAAGGGCAGGGTACCCGACTATATATCCCAGATACTGGGTATCAATTTCAGTCGCCTTTTACAACATGCATGAGCTACAGTGGGACTATTCTTTCCCACACAGATGACAGTTTTTAATGAAATTGGGAATGAAGACTATAACCTTGATCATTATGAATGAACCACTAAGCTATTGCAGTTCTTCAATGAAAATAATTGAGAATATTCATTTACAGCTAACTGAAGGTGTTTTCTTTCAAGAGGTACACGTGTAAAATCTTCTTGACAACTTTCAAAAACCATTTAAGAAAACTATTGTTAAACAATGATAATTGGAAATGATTCCAGATATGCTGGAATGGCATCAACTATTAAGGTCAACAAAATTTTACAAAAGTATTGTTCAGGATAACATACTAGACCATTAAAGCATTACCAGTGATACAGTTTATGCACAGGTCTAAAATATTAAGGATCATATATTTAACTTATTCCAAACATTTTTTCAAACTTATATTTTCCCAAAACAAAGTTGAAATTGATTTTGAAATAAGTCATGAATATTTAGGTCCACAAGAAAATTAATTTCATGAAGGTACTTAAAAAAAAAAAAAAAATAATGCACCCATAAATTAAGAGTGATCAAGACTGTAGAAGAAAAAGAAAAATTATTTTGGAATAAACAAAAAGTACAATTTGATACAGTAGTTTTTCTCTTAAAAAAAAAAGGTTTTTTTTTTGGAAATTTCATGATTATGTTAAAAATGATAAATATAACTATTTCAAAATCCTATCTTACATTAAAAAATTTTTTCCCTTAAAAAAAAGTACCTTTTCAATTGAATAACTAAAATTTCGGGTACACGACATAATCGAAGACGTTTTTCAGCTTCCTTCTTAGTCTTGCATTTTGGACAATCCCAAGCAGCTTCCCCAGATATTTTCTCTGGTTTTAGGAAATATTGAAAACAATCCTACAAAAGAAAAGAAACTAAAAATAAAGCAATATATTGCTTCAAACAATATTACATTGCTGAGTTGCATCATAGTAACACTCCTAATCTTTTTAAGCTGTAACATACATTTTGCAAATATACTAGAAGGAAAATAATTTGCTTTTTTGCTATCCTAAATATACATGTCCCTCACTTTTCTTATTCAGCAAACCCCTTTATAATTAGGATTGATTCCATTGATTTCTTCTTAGATTGCTTTCCTCTCTCATACACTCTCTTTTTCCAAATAAGTATTGTTATTTGTAAAGTTAAACTACAAAATGCACTTAGTTATATTAAACAGCAATTATAATAATGAGTTTTTTACTAAGTATACGCAAAGTACATAAATATTGTTTAAGTATAAAATATCCTATTTATAATAATTTCAAATAAAATTGTATATTTTACAAACAAGTAGGTAAGAAAAACTATTTATCTTGCATAAGAACATTACAATTGATAACAGACACAATTAAAATTATTTATTCCTAATGATTATACAGTTTGAATTTTTTCTTAAGTAAATTAATGGAACTCATTAAATCTTTCAATAGAGTCCAGGTTAAGAGTGTTGTATTTAAATACAATCATAAAATACTTAATCATGACAAAAGTAAGATATTTAAAATTAATGAACACAGAATACAAACAAAATACAAAATTAATTTACAATTTTCCACATATATATATATGTGTGTGTGTCATATATATATGTCATATATATACATAGTATTACTCATTTTAGACTCAGGTAATTTCAGAATATAAAAAATTGATAATGTTTATATTTACTTTGTAATCTCATGAATTAATGGTTATGATAATTATAATTAAAAAAAAAGATTCAATTGGTACATAGACTGAAATGTTTTTGTATCTGTACTAGACATATTATCAATTACATGAATTATTAAACATACTTATTTCTTCAATTTTGATTATTTGTGTTTTAGTTTTTAAAAATTTGGAAATCCTATTAAATATAAATCTACATTTCTATTACATTCAAAGCAGAATTCAAGATAGATATGGCTATCAATTTTGAGCAAATTAACTATAATATTGTATAGTACACTTGAGTTAGGATGAAAAAATTGGCATCTATTAATCATGTATTAAAATAATGATTATAATGAATGTATCATTCATGGCACAAGGACTAAACAGGTAAAAGAGAAGTAAGTATGCATATAATACTGATAATTTCACTCTCTTTGCCCCATATTCTTATGTTTTTAATTTTAAAATTTAGAAATTAAATAAATTATACATTTTTTCCCTTAATATTAATTAAATGGATTATTTTTCTTTTAGAAACTAAAGAAAAAACAGGATATAAAATACCAAAACAAATTTTTTAAAAAAAGGAGGGAAATCAAATATATTAATCTTAAATAATATAAAATGCATAATATTTTTTATAACTTACTGCTAATGTGCATCTGGAGGACATAATAGGAAGAGATAGACATGAAAATACTTCATAGCTATCGGATGTTGTTCGACAAGTCATGCACATCAAAGTAGATTTCAATAGGCCTTCAAACATATCAGATATCTTGGAACTGTTATAGTTTTTGTGATGTTTCCAAAATGTATTTTCATCATTACAAGATTCAAGTTTTGGTATAACTCTAGTTGCTCTCTGCCAGAAAAAAAAAATCATAACATTTTAAAAAAGATAAACAATAAATTTTATTTATCTTATATTTTAATTCAATATTAATTATAAAATACTCACTGATGAACAAAAAAATCTAGAATTATGTATATATAAAAAATAGTATACACAGTAAATTTCCACTATAAAATTCAGAATTCAAAAACAGCTGGAATAACTCAAGATTTAATATATCAATATAAAATAATATATTATCACAATACTATAATTGCATTTGTTATTTTTATTTTTTTTTTTTTTTTTGTAAAATTGAATCAACTTTTCTTTACAGATTAATGAATTTTTGATATTTTAATTTATATATCAAGGGTAGCCATAGCATGTGGCTCTCACTGGAGAGTAGCATGTCTCTTATACAAATAAAATGTATGTATAAAACATGGTAAACTAAAATTACTCAATATTTAATAGTAATTCATTTCACTTCTTGCTGATTAAGAAATTTAATAATGATATTCAAAAACATTTAAGAAATAAAAATATTGAACTGATTTTATCAAAACATTTTGTAAAGAAAATCTTTAAAATTTAGATTTCCCCCTTGTGGATGCTTATGAATATAATCCATTTCAGCCAAAATTTTGATTGATGACTTGTTAAGCTAGTTTGCACAAGAGCAGTTAAATGCTGATAGGTTAAAACAGACATTCTCATTTTAAATAAATTTAAATGTTGAACACAAACACTCGCAACAAAATGGGGGGGGGGGGGTATGAAAAACAGAGATTAGTCTCAAAGCACACTGATTAGTTACGGATATTTCTGTTCTGGAATCTGTTTCCAAAACTCAATCGTTGAACCATTGTTAGGCAGTGTAACTGACCATCTCTGATTTATAAACACATTTTTCAGAATAAAGTGACATTCTTATTTCATAATGCATTTCCATTTGTCAACTATTTATTGTTAAAATATAAGTTTCTAACTTAAATACTGAACCAACAGATGAAAAAATTATCATTTTTTAGTATATACATAGAATTAAAATACATTTTTAATGCATCAAAATATTTCAAAAAATCGGGATTCTTAACTCTAATCAAATGACAGCATTTCATATGATCCATTCATTCGACAGATGTTAAAAATTTTGAATACAGAGATATTTTTAATTTAGTTTTCCCTCTTAAAAAAAGAAATCATTACAATGAAAATGAATAAAAGATTATGTGTAAAAGGAACTGAAAAAATGCAATTTTACAAATGTACACAATTTCTAAGCTTTAAGATGTATATTTAGTTGTGATTTGTCGAAAAAATAAAAACTAATATGCAATTCAAAATTAAATAAAATAATCTAATACAAAAGTGTTACAGAATGTTTATTTCTTTGGTACTTTCTAATTTTCTGCATCCTTTGTCAGATATTCAGTAGCATTGTCATGTTTTACCATATTTCATTTAATGAATTTTTATTTTTTAATAGATCACATTTTTCCAAAAAAAAAAAAAAAAAAAACACATTGTCAAAAGACAGAAGCAAAATTTTATAAAGTAGATTAAAAATTCATTTGAAGATAGTTATAATCACTTGATAATACTTTTTGCTTTACTTGCAGCAGAGTCAAAGAAAATAAAATTGTGTAGCAAATTTGAGATTACACAACTAAACAGTCAATTGAAGGAATTGCCTTTAAAAAAAGTACAGAAGAATGCAAAATAAAAAACTGCATTGAATATATATCATCAAAATTGAGCAGAACATGTTGCACATGAGTTCATCACTACTCATAGGAATGTGGATAATCAGAAAACATCTAATTGATTCTAAACAATTAATTTAGAATCAATTAGATGCTTCAAATTGATTCTAAACTAATTGTTAGATTACTTTATAATCAAGATGAAACAAAACATCTAATTGAATAAACAAATTTTTCAATAAAAATTATATAAATACAAAAGATTCCAACCTTGTTTAAATCAGCATGTAATTTTTCCATCAAGACCACTAAAAATTCATGCGAATCTTGCTGTTCGTTGCCAATGCACACTGCAAGACACCTACTCACGGTATTCTGGGGATAAAATAAATAACAGTTAATTTCGTAATATGCAACATTTTAAAAAATTACTTCATTAATAAAATGCTATAAAAAACGCAATCACTCATAAACCCTTTCACAAAGTTTTAAAATTTCAAAAGAATTTAAAGTTAAATACCCAAAAACCCATAAGGTATACATTAATAATAATAATAAAACTGAAAAACTTTTCAAAATTACAGGAAAGTTATTTAGTTTTTTGGTACATTTATAAATGGAAACCATAATTTTTTTTTAAACAAAAGAGCTTTTTTTTCTACATAAAAATAAATAATATTTTAGAAGGTTTTTGTAACCAGTTTTAAAAGTGCATTTTTTTTCTTGAAAACTTATGTCTTTTACATCAGCCACATCAACAAGTAAACATATCAGAATCCATAGTGGAAGACTATACACAAATATTTAAGTTTGGGAAAGGAGAAGCAAATACATGGATGATTCAGAAAGCACTTGTATTTGAAGACAGATGACATCATTGAGATAAATTGCTGCTACCATTGAGTGACTTTAAAATATGGATATGAATTTTAGTTTTTTCCTAAGTTTTCCATTTTTATCTAAAAATATAATTTTTTTCTATAAAAAATATAATTCTTTAAACAGAAGCTACACTAATTAAAATTTTGATTCATTTTCTTTCTAATTTAATGATGATTGTTGATAATATAAACTTCATTTTAATATTTTGATGTAATAATGGTTAAATTTATCTTAAAATAGGTCTTTTCCTGATCACTGTATGTCCCCATGCCTCCTAGAATCCATGGTAGAAATGATATGTAAGAAAACGTGTGATTATGCTTTCCATTTCATTGCCATCTAGCAGTTCACTGCTCGCTTTCTATCTATGCATTGCATGGCGAAAATTGTTTGTTTAGATATTTTCTATCACCCCTTAAATTTTTATCCATGAGTTTTGAAACACCCTGTATATTTTATGTATAATGGTTACACAAGGAGGATGGGTTAAAAAATCTCCAACCACCACTACATTTTCATAAAAAAACGTTGTGAATATATCTTTGGCACTTTTGGTAAAATAGGTTGCCGATCTTTTTTAAAAAAGCTATTAAATATACAATCACACAATTTTCTTAATGATGTTAATTTTGTTGATTAACTATAACAGAAACAAATTATTTAAATAAGACTCAGTTACAAATTCAACCATTCCACTTAAGAAGCAATGATCTAGATATTAAAAAAAGTCCAAGTATCTTTCAAAAACTAATAAACAGTTTTTTTCTTACTTTAAAATCTTTAGGCGAAAAGGATTTATACTGTCCCATCCATAATGCTCTGATGACCACAGCAAATTCTTCAGCAACTTCCCCTCCTGTACCACTTCTGCCATCACTGTTTATTTAAAGAGGGAAGGGGGAATAAAAGAGAAATTACTTTAAACAATACATAAAAGTAGATAAGCATTAGAATTAAATATTACTTAGGGAAAAAAAACTTACTTTCATAATACATATTCATTTTTCTACTCAACAAAGAACATTAATAATCAGCCTTTGATTTAATTAAGGATATATATCAAAACTATAGTTATTAAATTTTTTATAATCAAAAGACTCAAATTTGGTTGCAACATTAATCTCAATTTCCATATCACTCGTCATTACATTTTTTAAAAAAGAGAATAATACATTAAATAGTTATAAATAACTCAATTAAAAATTAAAATCTATAACTTTAGAATCAAAGTTAAACATTCTTTATCTTTACAATCAATATGATTTCATAAATTACACTACACTAGCACCGTAATCATACCAAAATAAATGATAACCCAATCAATAAGATGGATTCCCTTAACGATGCATGAGGTACCACAGCCCACATTCATGTGATATATGAAAACTTAAATTATGAAACTTAGGTATGCAATATATTTTGTAATCCTGGAAATTTACAAGGGGGAATCTAAGTTTTAATTATTATTAAAAAATTATCAAGATATCTGGATATAATTTATTCTGCATATTAATTGATTTTTATGTACATACTGTTATAAATTACAGTTATTTATGCTCATTTGTTTGGTTTTCGGAAGCCAAAGAACAAAGCCTATTGATATAACCTGCAGTAGGGAGAAATCAAGAGTTGAATAAGTTGAGTTCTACAGCAATGGGCTTTAAAAAATCATATATATATATATAACTATGTTGGTGATTATGTAAAGAAATCTCAAGAATAATATACAAAAAAGTTTCTATCGCAATTGTTTTTCAGCAATAACTAAAACTTTATGATATATTGGGACAATAATTAATTTTATGATAATGTGAGTTACTTCAATCTATGGCTTCCTGAAACCAAACATATCAACAATAATAGCTGTAATTTACAACATTATGTACATGAGAGATAAATTAATACACAAAATAATTTTTACCTAGATGTCTCATTCATTTGCTAGTAATAATTAAATCTTCATACTCGCTGTACGAAATTTTTATGTGCAGTAAAAAATTTGTGAGAACAATAAAACTAGCATCTCTCAACAAGATATATTTGCATTTCATTCAGGATTCTACTTAAGTGCAAGTTTTATGGGGCTAATTATCACATAAATAGAGAAAATATTGTATTTAAAACCATTATATTTGATTTCCTATTTCACCAAAATAGTCATTTCTCATTTAATTCTTCATATATGTATAAAGTACCTGAGGATAATATGGTCAGTGTAGATACAACAGCCGCTTGGCAGTTTTAGTGTTAATGTGAAATTTAACCAACAGACGACTTTTCTACTTTTAAAAAGAAAGTTAAGAAGCTCAAGATATGTTTAGAGTAGGATTTGTTGAATAACTTTTCCTGAGAGGACAAGGAAAAGTTATTCAACAAATCCTATAAAATAAGTCCCCTTTTCCTGAGGGGACTTATTTTGATCTGGCTAGTTTATCTTATTAAGGGATGGCTGAAGAATCAAGGAAATTCAATGCTTTATTGATTTTATTACATTAATGACATGTGACATTTTTAAAATCAATTCTAATTCATAGGAGGGATATTCTGCATGTAAGTTTCATCGTTTTATGAAAGAGCACATGGTTCACCAGATAAAATAACCAACAGCCATAAGCATTTGGTTCAGCAACAAAAGTATCATCAGTAAGGGAGGAATAATGCATACGCAAAGCGACTCCCTCAGTGTCAGTATGTAAGCTAGCGAGTTGATATTCGTAAGTATCGCACAGTAATGCAATAAGTATAGCACTTAATAAATCATTGTTGCTAAACAATAGGTCTGATTTTTTCTCAGGAATATAGACAATAAATAATTGCAGAGACACCAAGATAACATAACCAGATTTACAAGAATTTATTTAATACAAAAAGGTGTTATTTTTCTTTTCTGGATAACTGAAGTCTAAAATGAAATAAGAGATGTTCATTTAAAAAAAAATGCTATTTTTTTTTTTGTTTTATCAAGAAAGAGCAAAAATCATAACTGATGAAGCTAATACATAAAATGGAAGCAACAAGAAATATTATAAACTTTCAATACTGTCCTTTATACTAAATAGAAACAAATAATTAATGAACACACTTTTTCAAAAAAAATGCTCGCTTACCGATTTATATCTTCCATATATAGACCAGATGTGAAGTAATCAGCAAATGGGATGGTATTAGATAAGCACTGAATAATAGAATTCATGAAACATGTATTACCCAGATTTCTTAAGCCAGTAGCAGGTCTCGCCTATAATGTACATATTTCGTTTAACATTTGAATATAATTTACCGTTTATTACATATTTAAATTAAATAGTTATAAATATATATAATGATGAATAGCCTCTATTGAAACTAATGATAGAGGACACTAGGTGCCAGATGTGAAAAAGAAAAGAGGAAGGGAAAAAAAAAAGAATTTTTGTCAGATCTGAAGTGGAGAGAGAAGTGAGATGTTCAAAAAGAACTGTGTTAATGAATTTGAAAAATATGCGAATTAGGATTTTAATTATAGTTAATGTTTGTTGTATTGTGACATCTTAAAGTTAAAGAAATTGATGTCATTTGATTGCCTTTATTTGAGTCAGTGTGGATAAATTGAATCTCAGCATTCTGACCTGATGATGCGAAAGATGATGACCACTGCCTGACTTTTGATTTATTACTTTGATATGCTATTTATAAATTGCAGTTTAAACAGCCTCTGCTTTTCTTCTATAAACATATTTATCAGTTGCTGCAAGTTTTAAAGAATCTAATCAGACTGCTCATTTTCATCCAATTATATAATTTTTTCCTTGATTAATTATAATAGTACAGTAATTAGCAATACTCAGAATTTCAGCACAAGAATATATCAAAGTATCAGTTTATTAGTAACCAATAATATTGATAAAAAGCTTTACACAATTGTTATATAAATAAGTATTTTTTCCCCTAGTTTAGTAATTTCCTATTTTACACAATGCATGTTTAATTCTTTTAAAAATAGCTTTCTTTTTTCAGATTGTATGAGTACACTCAGAAAATCTGCATTTTTAGGGCTTAAAAAATAACACTCAAAAAATGTCACAAGGTACGTTCCGAAAGTAAGTTTGTCATTTTTTGAAAGAGCACACACACACAAATGATACACCAGATAAAATAAACCACCACCTAAGAATCCACACCAATTACTGGTTCAATGGCAGAAGTAGCATCAATGGAGGAGTCATGACATGTGTGCAGAGCAATGAAGAAAAGAGTAGCAGCAGACCAGCATGCCAGAGACGTGACTGACAATGTAAACGCGTGCTGTTATCTGGTATGAATTGGCAAGTGAGACAAGTCATTTATGACTGCTTACAAAACATGTATGGTGAACAGGTCATGCCTCATCCAATGGTTGGATGCTGGGGTTGTATTTCAAGTAAAGGAATGCATAGTGTGGAGGATGAAGATCAAAGTAGGAGTCCTTCCACATCCAGGAATGATAACAACACTGCTAGAGTACAGCACATGATGTTACCAGACAGGTGCATAATGGTGTCAGACGTTGCATCCTTACTACTTATGAGTCATACTCTGGTCCAACCAAAACAATAATGAAGATGAGCAGAATGTGCAGCAATTCCTTGCATCACAAGGTACTGAGTTTTACCACAGTGGTTTCTTCAAACTGAATTACATGCTATGACAAATTCCTCAATGTCAATTGCAACAACATTGAAAAATAGTGTAAAGTATATATTTCATGATGACATGGTTTATTTTTTTTATGCAATTAATTTTCCTTGTGAAAACTAATGACATAACTTACTTTTGGAACATCCCTCATAAAATAAAGGAATTTGTTTAAATTTTTTAATCTCTTGATACAACTTTATGTAAAAATGCTTAACTCATTTTTTAGTGAAATGAAATTAATAACTGTAACATATCAATACAATTTATTTATTCTAAAATATTAATTATTTAAATCCATAGATTAAGAGAGATAACAATCAAGAAAAAAAATGAACTGATATCGGAAAATAAATGCAACTATAAAAATACTTACTGGACAGTTTCCGTACACTGGATTTAAATTTCGAAGTCTAGCTCTGTTTATTTCATTTAGTTGATGTATAGGGATTGAAGGCCTGTAATACAATATTTATTTACAATTATAAAAAATTGAAATTAAATTCAATATTAAAAGTCAAATTTATAAAAACATTTTTGTGACAAAAATTAACTATGCGTAATTTTTGAAAAAGAGACTTGAATTAACATTGAACTGTGTAAAAATAAATTTAAAAATATTATGCAACTGATCTTATTTTAAAGGAAAATATTTTGTATATAATTAAAAATGGAAAATTTAACTTTATGAATTTCACATTACTTAATTGTACTTGAGAATTTATCTTTAGAAAATTATGTAAGAAACTTATAACCTCATTATTATACATAAAATACAAATCATTTAAAATTTATTTGACATTGTTTCTTGGAATATTTATTTTTTTGATGCATGTCTACTACTTGAGATATTATTTGTGATGCATTTATTATAAAATAAGATGAAAAAAATTAACACAATAATTAATTAGAGCTAAACCAGACAAACTATTTTATTAGATTTAATAATATAATTTATCAGTATTTAATATTCTTAAAAATAAAACACTAACATACATTCTCTATTCACTTTTACTACAGATATAACATCAAGTCGTACAATTAATTTAAAAAAGTTCTAAGTATGATTTCAAAAAACTTGTTTTTATTTTCAAGAATCTAAAAATTAATATGTGCTAAAAATCTTTTGATTTCATGCTCAAATTAAAAAAAAAATCTACAATATATTTAATAACAAAATGATATGCTATAAATGATAATTCTTTATTAATGACATGAAGATCAGTAAATAAAAATTTACATTACAATACTTTCAAATAATTAAAAAAGAAACAATCTGAGAAATTACTTGGGTTTTAGAGATCTATCAATAACTGGAGTTTTTCGCTGAGAATTTTCTTCCTGATTTACCATTTGAGCAATGTTTGGAGAAGAATGAGATCGTACTAGACTACGGCCTACACTGTCTGTAGAGGATTGCCTTGAAAGAGGTATGGTGTACTCAGAGTTTTGAGCTAGAAGAATAAGAAAATAAACTTTGATCAATATTGTATGATTTACTTCCTTAGCTGATTGGTTCGCTATCGAAATGCAACTATAATTTATAACTAGTATTTCTGCCAAAATAGCATATGTCTTATATTTTTATTCTGGTCGGTTTAAATGTTATAAAATGTTTACAAATAATTTTTTATCATGAAATTGCTGGGTTTATGTAATAAATCAATAAAGCTAGCAAAATTCTACATGCTCAAAAGTGAATGCAAATACTTATCTTAAATAACATGCTTTTGATTACCAAAATATTGAATTATATGCTTAATAAGCCCCCAATGAAATAGCAAAACCATTGACAGAATTTACAATTTTATCTATCTTTCACTACTCAAATGATTGTAAATAATCACTATAAGCCCGATAATAATAATAAATTGATAATTAAATTTTTAGAACACTATTGAATTCATAAAATGACAAAATTACATTAATTTTATATGAAGATGAATTTTGAAAATACTTTAAATACAATAAAGAGATTTAATTTAAGATTATAAATTGAAATACTTAATCAGGTAATTAATTCTTAATAATATATTAAATGTATATCAATTAATATATCCTTAAAGTAATATATCAATTAACACATTTAAGAATCTTTGACTGGCAGACACACCTTAACTTGTACTATGAATACACATTGCTCACATTTTTAATTAAGATTAAATAGAAAAGTTTATTTTACAAATGAATCTTTTACTTAAAGATAACCAAATTAAAATAAATGAAGTTTCAAAAGTAAAAATCTTTCAAGCATCAGTTAAAAAAATATACTGGAATTACAAATGTATATTTTAAACAAAATAAAAAAATTAATGATACTAACAACTCTGATCCGGTAGATTTCTTTTTAAACCAGTGTTTGCTGAAACTACTTCTCTGGGCATTACATCTGTTTTTGACAATTCTGCTTTTCTTCTAGCCAATTCCTTTTTCTTCCTTTCTTCACGCAATCTAGAACAATAAAAAAAAAATCTGTTTCAAATTTATGTAAAAAGTTAAATTTATAAAATATAATTATGAGATTATTCTTCTTTAACCAAAAATTTATTGAAAATTGAAATATTTAACAATAACACATCTGACAATGTTGAAGAAATTTTATTTTCTCAACAATGGACAAATCTTATTACCTTCTTTAAATGCTCGTCAGTTAAACAAAAATGTAACTTCATTTCATTAATCTTAAGAGAAAATTTATAAATATCAAACAAAAGTACACTAGGCAACAAATACACAAGTAAAATGGACAAATTATAAATTTAATTTTTTTTTTGGTGTGGTGAAAGCAAAGGCCTACTTGGCATTCTAGACACAACATAGTGACTTATTTTTGCTTTTGATAATCTCTGTTGGTATCAGAGATTTTTTTTAAAAAAGAATAAAACAATTATGCAATAAAAATCCAATTATTAAATTAAATATTAGAATTAAACAATATTCTATTACATTGAACACACATTTTAGGCTAAATATAATTGTTACCCCAAAATGAAAAATAGATATTTACATACTAATCTATACTAACTTATAATAATAAGTTAAGAATTATGAATCATCTATTGACAAGTATCAGAGTTGAAGGGTTAAAATGGAATTTTCATTTATTTATCTAATTCATTATTACTCATTTACTTACAAATATTTAAGCAATATATTCATGCAATTAGTATTTGAAATGGATGACCAATATTTAAATGGTGTCAAAAAGACTATTATAAATTCTATTATTAAATTGCATGAGTATTACTCTAATATATTCATCATCCAAGGGGGCTATTGTTTTAGCAAACATCAAAATAAAATATATTTTGAATAACTTTTTAGGACAATCCCAATCAATTAATAATCAACTAATAAATCAAGCAAATAAATTTCAATTCTATTGTTCCTTAGGTGGTCAAATCTGTTCTTTGCTTAGAACAATTATCTTTAATATTTTTAAAAGACAGTGTCTTGAAAACTTTGTGATTGAGATTTACAAACTTATTTATTACATTTTGCTTTTGAAAGAACACATGAGAGGTTTAAAAGATATATAATAAAATACAATTTTATAATGTTGCCAATATTTTTAAATTACTTCTTGAATTCAATTTTCTTTTTTATTTCCATTATGAAATAATGTGAGTGAAAATTGAGTTTTGTAGTGCAAGAGCCAAATATGACTGCATCAAACAATGTGCATCAATGATCAATGGTGCGGCAAGGGAGAAAAACAATTAAATTTTTTATTCCATTTTAATCACCTAAAACTAAGAATTATAAACAAAACATTTGTATTAAAATAAACATTTGTATTTGTTATATCACCAAATTATCTTTCCTCTCATTTTTTTAATTGATAAAAAATTTATTAATGGAAATATGTACAAAATGCAAAAGCATGCATCTCAGCATGGTTGTTAAGACATAGTGGGTAATCATTTTGTAAAGCACCATAACACTTACTGGTTTGATTTTGGCAAAATATCATTTTTAGAACTTATTTTAAACAAACCATACTTTTCAAGAATTTATCACTGAACATTTTTTTTTATTTCTCCAAATACTTCTACCTGATTGTAATACATGTATAATATTGTTCTTTTGAGGAAAGTTATACTGCATAAAATATTAATCAAAATTAAAAATAAATGAATAAAAACCATTTGTTCTTCATTGCTAGTATTGAAACTAAACTACAGTAAAGTTGGTACAAACTTGCCAATTTTTAATTCATGACCAAATTTATTTAGAAAGCATCAAGAACTTAATATTTTGTACATAAAATTTTAAGTCTACTTCTCTCATACTTCCCTGTTATTTTTTGCTATTTATATATTTTTTGTTGCCTCATTTCTATTTCCCAATTGCTACTACTGTTGATGATCTAGACATTAGAAAATATGGAAAGAAAGGTTGAAAACGGAGAAGGATTAGCATGGTATCTAGAGGGTGCATTATCCAAATTTATAAAAAAGTGAAAAACCCACAGATTAAGAAAAAAGAAAACTGGACTACCTTGGGGTCATGATGTTCATATTTTAAGCCCCAGAGGGAAATTACAAAATATTAGGAGGTCACAATGAAAGCATTTCAGTAGTTATTCACTTCCCCCTCTCCCAAAAGATAAATAGAGTAAAATGAGATACCATAACTGCATGTTACATATACCTTACATCTTTGATGCCACTGCCCAAGAAAAGTATTTTAAAACAATTATACATTTATATTCCTAATCATGCAAAGAAGCATACAAGTGAAAACAACTTTAAATAATAATTGAGATATACTTGTATATCCCTCTTTACATGTTATATGACTTCAGTTTAAACAGCAAGACATGGTAAATCTTTTCTAAATGTGACTTAATCTAATTTATATATACATACACATATATTATGATGGAAGGTAAAATTTTAAACTAATATAGTGAAATAAAGTAGCACGTATTCCTCAAAGTGTACCGTATCAAAACAATTTATAAAAAATGACAGTTTTAATGTAAGCAATAGTATTTAGCCTCAAATAAAACACAGATAAGAATATTATTCCTGTCACACAACTTTTATAATCATTAAATTTTTTTAACAAACCAAATTCTTACTTTTCAACATATTCTAGTAAGGCCTTCTGTTGTTTCTCAGCCTCCAATATTTCTTTTTCTTTTAGTTTTTGAAGTTCATTTTCTTGTTCATTCTTCAAATTTTTCTCATCTAATAACTAAATGGGAAAAAAAAAAAAAAAAAAAAAAAGCCCTGAATTTTTAAATTTTTTTCAAACACCAGAAAATATATATGGAGCAAAACCATTTTGATATACAAGACATACTAAACAAAGTAAGACATACAAAACAAAACAGGTACACCAATCTCAAAGATATTTATAAACACACACAATTACAATATCATTTATAACATTTAGTATAAGTTACAAAATAATATTCCAAATTATCTAAGAATTGTTTTACTCAGCTTCTTTTAATACAACAGTTTAAATATAATAAAAAGCTAACAGCAGCATATATCAAACTTGAATAGGACATAAATAAAACTAAATGTTTAGCAAAACTATTTATATTTAGAAAGCACAATAATTATTGAAATAATATGCAGTATTTTGTAGTTAATAGTTAATTCAAAATTTTAAGACATTTTAAGGTATGAAAAATTTTCATTAATTTACTCCAGTCATAATTAATTGAACATAGTACAATTGCATGTAAAGTAAAAGATGATTTATCTAACAACACACACTAACGTTCAAAATTCCACTGAGCATTTTATACACAAAATTAGGATACTTGTAAAAAATAATTTATTTTAGTATAAGATAATTGAAAATATAGCATATTTCAAAGGAAAAAAAATATATATATACAATTAAAATTTTGAGTGAGAAAAATTATAAATACAATTCAATCAATTTTTCATTTATATTCAAAATGATGTAACTGATAAGTTAAAGCCAATAAAGGAAATAATAAAAAGTTTTTTAAGCAGAAATAAGAGACAATGCTCATGAAATATTACTTATTACAACTAAAAGAAAAATAAGAGTCTAATTCTATAAATTTTAACGGCATCTTTATTTTTTTTTAGAGGGGAAATAGTGGCAAGCACTTTCACAAATAAATTTAATGGGGAAAAGCAGTTTTGGCTCATTCAAAGATATATAAAATATATGTATCTAAGATTTTTTTACTCTCCTGTTTAGATAAATTTTCAAGCAGTGTTTTTTCTTTACAGTAATATTTTGTATGCACATCCTTTCAAGATGCAATGAAAACAAAACAAATTAAAATTAGACTATAAAAAATAACTTACTTTTTTCAATTTCAAATTATCTTCTTTTAATTTTGAATAGAGGTTATCTTTATCTCGGCTCTCTACTTCCAATTTCCTTAATGCTTCCGTTAACTGTTCCTCTCGCTTTTGAATTTCCATTCTCTTACTTTCTTCTGCTTCTAATTCTTTTCGCAAACGTAATTTCTCAAACTCTTCTTCTTTAGCAACTTGTTGCTTTATTAACTCTAAATTTTCTTTTGCTAATGATGATTCTTTACTTAAAGAACTCATGAGTTCATTTTCATAGTTTTTATTAGAACTTACTTTTGTGGCAGAATTATTTCGTGATAAATTAAGATTCTGAGGTACAGATGGAAAGCTTCTGTCATCTTGGATATTTTGATTCGATGTAGAAATGTGCACATTCTTTCGATCGCCAAAAGAAGTCTTAATATTTCGGTCAATTGTTGGTTTTGATTTTCTGTCAATTATGGGTGCAGATTTACTGCTTCTAGAGTTCATAGAGGAAGAACCATTTGGTGTGGGCGGGGGAGCAGCAGATTTTTTAAACAACATGCCAGGTCCATTGAGATATTCTTTATTACCCAAGACTTTTTTCTCAGGCTCATCCAAATTTGGATATTCAACACCTGTATAGAGAATAGGGGGAGAATGCTCATTTAATGTAACAGCTTACAGCAACCAATGTCAACTTCTGTATGTAATTGAAAGAAAATTCTAAAAGGAAAGCTTAAATTTCTTAATAATAGATACGAGTATTTAATAATTTCATTCCTTATAACAAAGTAATGAGGATCATTTTTATGCATTAAAAATGTCTTTCCAGTAACTAGTGTCTAAGCAATAATAGCACTTACAAATATGAGGGAGGATTGTAAAGTTTTTATTATTACTAAGAAAAAAAATCGAGATATTATGATAAAATCTAATCTGCATATAAACTGACATTTATGTACAAAATAAAGTAAACTAAAGCTATTAATTTGTTTGGTTTCAGGAAGCCATAGATTAATATAACTCGCATTATAGAAAGTACTGCAGAGTTCTACAATAACAGCATTTGACAGGTAGAATGTAGAGAAGTCTTAAGAATAACAAATAAAAATTGAGTTTCTACATTTTGATTATGTATTCTTCAGTAATAATTAAAACTTTGCAATACTTCAATCTATTACTTACTGAAATTAAACAAATCAACAGTAAAAGCAATAATTTACAACTTTATGTATATTGGAATCAATTAATACGCAGAATAAATTTTATCAAGATATCTTGGTTATTTCTTCGTAATAATTAAAACTTTACAGTACCCCTAATACATAAAATGGTGTGAAGTTCTTAATTTAATTTACATTGCTAAAACTTTATAATAAGGTATATTGCTTCCAAAAGAAATGAATCAATAGTAATACTAATGAACAGAAACTTTAGTAGCATATAAGTCAGTATTACTAAAAAAAAGTTGGATCAATTAATTGAAAGTATAATCTAAGACACATATTCAAAAAATCTTCACATAAAGTATTTCTTTTTGAAGGGGAGTTTAAATAAATTTTTTATATATAATTTAGATATTTAAACATAAAAAATCTGTTGTACATCAATAATTTTTATGTTACACATGCATTAATAAATTTATACATTCAATTCCAAAATGAATAAATATTTATTTTATAGAGTAATGTTTCTATTCAAAGATGATAAGACTACCATTACAAATTGAAAATAGGAATTAATTTTTGCTAAATTTTTATTCTTTACACATCACAAGTTTTTAGAAGACAATTAAATAGTCACTAGGACTATTTTAGAATTTTTTTTTCCCAGTTGAAAAAGAAAAAATCAATGCAGAAAATAATAAATACATTGAAGACACAAAGATATTCAATTTTGCTTTTAGATAATTAAAAATTTAATGAAATAATACTAATCAGTAAAATGAATTTCTTTTCTTCTTTTGCACAACATCACCCAAATAAATGCTTTCTCTATTTTTAACTTAAAAATAAACTTTAAATGTTAAATAATGAGCAGAACTGTAATATAAATAATTAACTTATTTTAAAAAATAATAATAACAAAATATTTCCTATATATTATGAGAATTTTCACAGTACCAGAAACATCTGCTATAACTGGAGAAGCCTTGAAATCACCTATAGATGCTAAATTCAAGGCTTGAGTAGTATACATAGGATACTTCAACATCCAATCCCTATAACCACCTTTCAGAATCAGTGGTGGTCTCTTCAAGTTACATTTTTGATCCCACTTGAAAATAAAAATATTAAAAATTATTAAATGATATGAAATAAAGATTGCAATACAATACTGAATATAAATATAGATTATCTATCATAATTTGTACAATATATAATTTTAAAAATTAACATACAGATGGACTCCAAAAGTAAGGAAGGAAAAAAAAATTTATATTCAACTTAATATTAACCACAAAAACCATTTGAGTGTTGCAAAACAGGAATTTACAGATTCGTTACACACCATTAGAAATTTTTTTTTTAGATCATGGAAATTCCTGGACTTTTTTTTCTTAGCTTGCAGTTTTTCTGTTACAGTAGTTCCAAAGTCAGGTTTTACTGTTTTTCATTTAAGCAAGATAAGGAATGAATTTTGCTTGCTCTTGTACCACATATAATTTATTGTGAATACTAATTCTTTTAAATTTTGTGCTAAAACAAAAGAACAAGTCAAAGTGAGAAACTCATAATAGAATATAATTTTGATGCTGGATTAGTGTCTTAATTGGAAACATTTAGTTATTCTGACAGTTGGGAAAGTTTGTTATTGAACTTTTCTTGCGATGAGAAAACAGAAAGTTTGGATGATTAAAACTGTGTTACTTCCTCACTCACACCTATTTTCGCTCTCTTGAAGCTGTGAAATTTTACACTAAAACACTGTGTACAAAATTTAAAAGAGATGTAACATTCAAAGAGAGCTTGATATAAATATAAAAAAAATGTCAATTCATTAAAAGAAATATATTCTACTGAAAATATCATGATTTTCAGTACAAAAGAAAAAAAATTATGCTATGTGAATTTAAATCTAATTATGTAAAAAACTTATTATACACACTGGAAAAGAAATACTTTTTGATGATAATTACCAATATCTGTGCAAGTCACCTTCAGTGATATTTACTCATATGCAATTACTACTGAATAAAGAATCTTTATTAACAACTGACAATCACACATACACAAACTGACAAGACACACACATTTTTCTCAACATCAAATAGATATGCAAAGAATATATTTAGTAGAAATGATATTTCAAATGAATTGCAGCCACAAAAACTGAAAAAAAGGCAAATTTCATGCTTACCAAAAAAGGAAAGGTAACCATCATCAAAAGGATGGATTAATTATAACTTTGCTGTATACAAAACACAATCTTGAAATGATTGAAGTGTTGTATCACAATGACAACAAGGTCAGAAAAAAACAAAAGTAGTAATGGAATACAATATTATTTGGGAAGTGTTGATAAAATGGACTAACAGCTCACCAATCAGCCCATCATAAGAGTGAGGGGCAAATAATTTTCTTAACACATCACTGTAGAATGATTTTGTTTTGTACCAGAAATATGGTGGAAAACACTCTCATTTAAATTAAACTTGTCTTAGTTTATAGCCAGATTGAAAGGCATGGAAATGTGAGAGAGAGAAAAGGACACAAAGGAATTTTGTCAAATCTCTAACAATTGACTTCAACAATAACATTTAACAATAGTGATTTCTCCCACCAAGAAGAAACTGAGACCAATGTGGCAGTACTTTGTGTGTTGCTCAATGAACGATAGTGAAAATAATGAGTAAAGAAACTAGATATTTCTGTCCTGATTGCTAAATAGGACTGTGTAGTGGTCCTGTTTTCAGCCTTGTGGAACAGAAGATGGCTAAAGATTCCTAACAATATGTTTTAGAACTGAAGTATAAATAAAACACATTTTTTTTTTCTGACATCCATTTTCAGTTAAGTGTTTTTCCCAGTCCTTCTAATGGAAAAAAAAATTAACTATCAGTAAAAATGTCTTTCTGCTGTAATTAAAAATTATTATAAATTAATAAACTCAGTACCTTTAACAGTTTTAACTACTAATTTCAATTTCATATAAACTTCAATGTAAAAATGTTTATAAAAAATGTGCTTATTTTAGGACACAATATGGAAGAGGGGGGAAGTAAGAAACCTTAAAAGTAATTAAAATATCAATATTTCATATACTACACAGAGATAAAATTATAAAATTTTTCTCGGGTTTCTTATTTTAAATTGAGTGAAAACTTTATCGCAATTACTCATTAGAAGTTTTAAAAAAAAGTTATATGTTTTCCGTAAGCTTGCATTTTAACATATACACTTGCAGGACATGCAAAAAGGCCTTCATCAATTCATGAAAAGCGTAAAGATAATCTGTTCCAAGAATTTTTAATTGACATCTTAGTAAATCTTATGTTCTGAAGAATGAAAAAAGTATATGTATTGAGAATTATAATACATATTATTTAATTTAAAAATCTTTTTTAAAACAAAGCTTTCAGATACAGTAACAACTTTTTAAAACTTTATTATTAAATTAAAATACAGTATATGGAAATATTATAATTATATATTTAGATTATGAAATTAGTTTATTAAAAACTTACTCTTTATTTAAAGAATAATACAGAATCTTTAAGATTTCTATTAATTACACTTTCTTAGTTAATAGCCACTTTTGTTTAATAATACACATGAATTATTTGTTTTATCTGGAATTCGAATAAAATAAATCTATCACAAAAAAGTAACAGAATATCCTGGTGTCAAAAAAAAAAAAAAAAAAAAAATTAGAAACTTGTGTAGAATTCCTATGACTATGGAAGTTGGCACAATAACATTCAAACTTACACCAATCATGTCCAATTTAATCATCATGTGGTGATATTTTTCAGGTTTGGAAAACATGGTTTATGGGTTTTTTATACACATACCAAAATTTAGCTCTAAATGAATTTTAACTATTTATTGTAAAAATTATAACACTTTAAATAAAATTTAAAAAATCAGTGATCCAATCCTCCATTTTTTAAATAACTAAGAATTACTGTTCATTCCATTGCCAAACCTTTTAATAAAATGTTGCAAAATTTGTTATAAAAGTTAAAAAGTGTCAACCTCCTCTCCTTGCTTAATTTTAATTGGGAAAATGTATAAATGCTTGTGAAATTTTGATTAAATAATAAGGATATTTATACTTCCCTATAAAATTATCCTTACAGCTTTGAACAGAAATTTAAAATTCAGTCCCCCCGCCCTTATTTGTTTCATTCTTTTAATTAACAAAGGAGCTTTACAATTCTAAACACAAAATTTCTGCATAATTTAAGCATGTAAATATAAGTGACACATGTATCATTTGTTTGTCATCATAATTTTTAGAAGCAAAAAATAAAACTAGTCTTTAAATAAATTATAGAAAATCTGCAATGTAAATAAAATAAAAAGTATAGGTACCAATCAGAAAAAATTTAAACAATTAAAATCCTATTTAACTTCACAATTTTAAAATTTACAGTTCTAGAGTAACAAATATAATTCATTAATATAAATAATATTTTAATACAAGAGTTATGTACAATTTTCCTTAATCATAAGTACAATGGCAAGGTAACATACAAATTGCTATTAAACACATTCCACAATTCCTTAATTTTTTGATTTGAGGCATGCATCTACTTAGTTTTTCCTATAAAATATGCTTGACAGTAGGCAAAAATCTTTATTGATTCCAATAGAGTTACTAAGAACACTATGTGCTAATATTCTATGACATACTCTTAAGTTTAATTATGATATGCATTTTGCATTAATTATTACACATTCAATTATACAAAGTTAGGAAATTTGATGATTTATCTGAATCAATACATTCATTAAAATATTAATTACAACTCACCTTGGACATAGCATCCTTCAATGCTCTTAAATGTGTGGAATATGAAGTTTCATCTTTAGAGTCCCAATCAATTAAGATAATATAATCAGCTTCACTTCTTTTATACCACTTTCCAAGATATTCTTTAGGAAGATTACTTTCAAGTTTCATGGCTGTTGTCCTTTTAAATAAATAAACCATCAACAACCAATCTCAAATAAATATTTTTTTAAATAAAAACAATTAAAGTTAATATGATTTAAATAGGATTTAAGTTTGTAACAGATATATTCGATCCAGATTTTAAAAAAGTAAATATTCCACTTAATTCTATCAAGAAACTTTTAAAGGAAATGTAAATAAAAATAAATATGAACAAAACATGTAAGTATTATTTAAATCCCTTACTGCAGAAATTGTTTGAAAATATTTTACAAAACATTAAGAAAATTTTTTAATGGTAATTATAATCTTTCTACTAACATCAATAATTCATTTCCACAGTTGTATTTTTGATGTATTTTAATAACCATCACACAGATTTGAGAGGGAATGACAAGAGTTTATGGCGCACATGCTCAATTTCACTAAGCTGTGCCAAACATTTATTTAAAGAGTTATTTAGGTAAGGAAAAAAAGGCAGGTAAAGGTGAAAATTGGTTGACAAGAAGGAAGGTTTAAAATAGAGAAGGATAACTATGGTATCCCAAGGGCTCAAAGCTCAGGTTTTCCAAAGATAGTAAACTTCATGGGAAAGAAACAGCTCAGCATGATACCTCAGTATCATGTTTTCCTTACTTACCTAAAGAATGTAAACCCCTGAGCTGAGCCCTGAGCACAATTGAAGCTTTAATGCAAAAATTTCTTAAAAATATTTTAACTAAGAAAAATAATAAAAAAAAAATAGGTCTTGTTTTCTTTAAGAAAAACTTTTTATAAGAGTTCTAAATACGAAATTAATAATTTAAAAATCAGGTAACTCTTATTTATTACTTAAGATGAAAGAGAAATGCATAAAAAATGTTGGAGGAATAAAATAAAATATTATTAGTTAAAGAAGTTATTAGAATATCTGTGACAGTGAAGATTGCATGAAACCCTATGTAAAAATTTAAAGTGTAACAATGATACACAGGTTTTTAAACAATCATATTTTATTTTAAATTCATTTAATTTAGAAAAAAAAATAATTTTAAATATTCTTGTTCTGGATTTCCATTTAATTAATATTGATGCTTTTCAAAAGAATAAAATTTTGTTTTGAATAAGAATTGTTTTTAAATAAGTATATCATCAGATGTAAAATTATTCATATAAAATATTTTCAAAGCTAAGAGAAACATAAAAAATGAATTATCAGCTTTTACAATGCAAGATTTTTTTCTTTTTGAATTATCTGTTTAAAATAAGTTGCTTTTACTTAAAAACACAGTTAACATAAGTTTATTCTCAAATTCTTTTTGAGATTACCTTCGTTTAAATGTTATATATATATATTTATAAAAAAACTGCGCAAGTATAATTATATTTAAAAAGGAGCATAATACAAGAAATATTTTCCTGGAATTGTATGTTACTGGCATTTTGTTAATGTTTTGATTAACACAAATATTAATGAAAATTTTTTACTGCATAGTTCGTCATAAGGTGCTCATGTATCAAGAATTTTTTTAAAAAACAGAAACGGAATTCTCCTCCCCTTCGGTTATCATTTTACACATTTAAAACATTAGAAGAAAAAATATTTCTCACATTCTTCTTTAAAACAAGATTTTCTTCCTAATGTTTTCAATTATGTTATTAATTTGAGCCGCACATTTCTAAAAAGATAAAATTGATCTCTTCAGAAAAGCATTGATGTATTTGTTTTTATTTCAGTAAATTACACAGCAAAGTATACACTTCTTAAACAATTGTCAATTGTTTTGATGTAATAATTGCAGATTTTCTGAAAACAAATATAAATCAAACTTTAAAAATACAAAATAACACATATTGTTCAATTATGCAAACAAAATACCAATTTTTTTAACAATATTTTTCTTTTGAAGTCATGTTCATTATTGAATTCAAATAATATTATTCAGGCAATAAATAGAATTAAAAATCACAGCTAATGCATCAAAGTATATAAATTTGATTTACCCAGGTGTAAGTAAATGTTGTGGTATGTTTATACACTGGTTATCTCTAATATGAGAATTATTAAAATCTTCAGGAGACCTTGTGTCCATTAGAATAATATTAGATTGACCATTGATTAACAGTGCATAGAGTTTAGAGCTTGTGATCGAGTATTCAGGAGCCTCTGCAAAATAAAAATTAAGAAAATGTTTAAATACGATATGAAAATAAATATATTTTAAAGGAATATTCAATATTTAAAATAGAAAATATTGGGTTACCAGGACAATTTGATATGATTTCAGGTGGTAGTGCATTTGGAGAGTTGAATATATCAAAATTATTGAAAACAATTGACATATATAATTTTTTAAAGGAGATTTTTCAGGCACCTTTAGAAAAAAAGTCAAGATATTTTATATATTTTTTGTTTTATATGCTTTTGAATATGGAAGAGAATAAAGCTTATTATAATCCTTTATTGCTTTTCATTCACCAGAACAAAAATGCCTCAACAGCAAATATAAGTGTTGTTTATGGTAAAAGTGCAATACGAGAAAGAGCACTGTGGGAGTAGTTTGCTAAGTTTGAATCTGATTTGAAACTAAAGAAAGTCATACTCATGGTTTGTAAAGGAATCTTGCAATTTTAAGTTGATCCAAACAAGCAGACAAATTAAAGACAATAACTGAACAAAAATGTCCAGAATTTGTAAATTGAAATGGTGTTAAGTTTCACCAGGAGAATGCATAACCTCACAAGCCGTTCATTATTAAAAAAAAAATTGCAGGAATTTGGTTGGGATGTTCTACACTTGCCATATTCACAACACATTGAACTTTAAATAAGAGGAAATAAGTTTTTATAAAATTCTTTGGTCCACATTAAAAAATTCCTATTGAAAAGTTTTTGCAAAAAAAAAAAAAAAAAAAAAAACAAGAACTTCCGAAAGGATGGGATCTTCAATTTTTACGAAAGATGGAGAAGTATCTCCTTTCTAAGATGTACTGTAATGACATGAAGACAACATTGAAGAAAACACCAATGTCTAGTAAATTACCTAACACAAGAGGCATCATTCATTCTTCTTTTCTTTATCTTAATTTTTCAACAACATCTAAACTTTTCCTCCAAATCCTAAACTATTTTCCTTTACAAATGTTTAGTGTTCAATTGTTATGTCAAAAAACAATTATTAATGACACTAAATACATTTAGTTAACAATGTATAATACACCTACATAAATGATAAACTAATAGTGTAATATAAGTATACAAAAAACTATTTGATAAAAATCAGTTCAAAAATCAATAATGCTTATAATTGCCTAGAAATTCTATACAAAGCCTATAAAGAAGTGTCATTTTTAAAAATAATATTGGATTCTAGAAGAATGATTTTAAGGATGAAGGAGAATCAAATAAGATGCCCAGGCCCCAATCAGATGCCTAAGCAAGATCAAATTTTTCTTTCAAAATTGCTAACACCAAATTATTAGAAACATTGAGATATAGTTAACTTATGTATAGTAGCATTCATTCCTCCATATGACTGTCCAGTAAAGACTTGATCTGCAAGTCACTAGCTATGAAACTCTTTCTAACTGTCATTAACAAAATAAGAAAACCACTTTCAAAAAACACGAATAAATTCAAAACTATAAGTCTCATACTGTAATTTATTTCTTGAATCCAACATTATGTGAAACCAAGGTTGGTTTTATTAACATTGCACTAGAAGCAACATGAAGGTTATGGGCAATGGACTTCAGGTAATTCTAAGTCTTGGCCAAGTGAAGAGGACAATACCTGAGCTGGCACCTCCGTATCCTAACTTTCACACAATACCAATAGGAGAATTTTGAGCTTCGACAGATTTAATGTGCATTGGCTCCAGCTACACCAGGTTTTTTATGGCATCAAAGCTCGAACAAGATTCAAAGGAAGCTGCCAGTCGTGAGTCTTCTACCATGACCACTATGTTACTGCGGCCATGTGGATCCAAGGAATAAATAAGAGATGAGACTTGAATTCAAGATTTCATCAGCCATTATTTTATTATTCTACTTTGAAATGATTGTGGTCCTTAACATCAACTAACAAATACTTGACAAAAATTTCAAATATATATTTGACACAGTCTCTATAAAAGTAAATTTAAATTCAACTTACAACCGAAATTAAATTAAATGATTAATCAATTTTACCTTCAATCTTAGGTATCTCTATATCAGGTGTAACAGTTTCATTATTCACTATTATATCAGTTTTATTCTTTTGAAAAGCTGAAATCATTTCATTCCTTTCATTTTCAGCTAAGCAATTTGCTTCTTGCAGAATGGTGTACCTACAAAATAAATTTTTAAATTTTAATTTCAACTAGCATTTAAAAAAATGTTCAAGAATATCAAGAATAGAAAACAAACACAAACCTCTTCAAAAGACTTTCTCTTAATTCTTCTGCTTTTCCTATAGCTACATTGGCATTTCTGGAAATTAATTTGGAATCAGGATGCTGTAATGAAAAATTACCTTAAATATTTGAATCTAGGATTTCATAGCCAGATATATAGAATGAATTTAAATGCAGGAGCTTTCTGATTATTTATATCTCAATTTCAACATTCAACAGCATTAGTGTGTTCCAAATTATGTATACAATAGCAAATTTGAACATGCAAACACATAAATATTTATTTATTTGCACACTTTATATTTAACCATCCTTCATTGCATTTTTTGGACACTATTATTGTGAGTGTATCGGTTTTATTAATGTTGTACTAGAAGCAACATGAGGATTATTGGCGACAGACTTAAACATTTTGAACCTTGGTTAAATGATGAGCAAAACACCTGAGCTAGCCCCTCCCTCTCCAAACATCTACATCACATCAACAATAGGACCTTGAATGACACATTTAATGTGTATCAGTCCTGGCTACATTGTGAGTCTAGTGGCATCAAGGCTCGAATCCACAACTGAATAAAAACTGTCAGCCACGAGTCTCCAATCATGACCACTGGGCTACCACAGCCCATACAGAAAAAAAAAAACGTTTACAAAAAGAATGCAGCACTACAAGTAAAATTGTAAACATCATCTACATACATTTTTTTTCTAATTAAATTTCTTGATTTTTATAAAATACATTTTATAATTATTTAAGAACAGAGCAATAAATCTGAGTTGTACGTATTGACAAACATACATTTTTGGCCATTGAATAGGCAATTTCCTTTCTGAAGCCTGTACCAAAACTTGGAAATCACCACAAGTTTAAAAATTTGTCACCTATCAAAATTTGTATTCAAATGATACTAAAAGCTTGATGTAGATGCTTTACTTGAGATCATGCTCAAACTTTCTTACAGATGTAATAGCATAGGAAACCCTGTAGACATCAAGTGAGTGAGTGAAATTGGGGCAAGAGCCAGATGTGGCTATACTGCACTGAAAAAGATGTAACTGTGGTTTAGACATGTGAGAAAATTGAAAAAAAAAAAGACAGAAATTGGTTGACAAGAAGGTTGACCAAAGAAGGAGAGTCGAAATTAGAGAAGGATCACTAGGGTAACTTGGAGATGCGTCACCTGTGTTTAGCAAAGACAGTAAACCTCATTGGAAAGAAAAAGATCACTAGGGTACCTTGGGGTCATGATGCCCGTACTTATCTAAAGAAGGCAAGTTACAGGTGCCCTGATATAATCTCCAGGGGCAGGATGCCTGGCTATACCCCTAGATGCTGGGTACCAATTTGAGTCGCTTCTTATGACATGCACGAGCTACAATGGGACTATTCTATCATACCTGGTCACCGCATGGTGCATGTAGACATCAAAAAAGTAAGCATTACATGAATAAAGATGATAGCTTGAAATCAGATGTCTTTTTTTATATAGAAAAAGTTAAAACTGTAAAATGTTGTAACCTCATCATTTTAAACCACAGTCAAGTGACAAGAATGACATTTCAGTTAATACTCTACTCTCATAACTTCCACACCATAGTAAAGTAAGGATTCTGAGCCTTGAACAGATAGATTTAAAGAGCATCAGTCTTGTTTCATGGTAGGGCGTAGTAGTATTAGGAACAAATTAGTGTATTTTTACACAGAAAGGAAAAATAGTAAATATTGCTGTGATAGTATGCTTTCTAGTGTTTAAAATTCAAATATCTTGTACTTAATTAAATATTTAGTAAACATATAAGAATGAAATTGATGCAAACAAAAAAATTTGCAATTTCTTTTGTTGCTTATTTTAAAAATTACTACTGTAATTTCTGAATTGCAAAACATTGAAAATTCATAACAATGTTCCTAGTGGTCATGGTTGTAGACTAATGGTTTTTGTAAAATTATGGGTTAAAGCCTTGATGCCAATAAAGACCTGTCACGTAGCCTAGGCTGATGTACGCTAAATCTGTCTTGGCTCAATGACCTCTTATTAACGGGGAAGTTAAGAGACAGAGGTGCCAACTCAGGTGTCATCCTTGTCACTTGACCAAGGTCCAAAATTAAGAGGTCTGTCACCAGTAGCCTTCATGTTGCTTTTAGTGTGACATTAATAAGACAAATCAATCAATCAAAACATTTTTGGAAATGAAATAAATTTGTATCAATTGTTTACATTAGAATACAGTACAATAAAAAGATAGTTATAAGCTTAAATTCTGTAATTAGATGTTTAAGTATCCCATCCTTTTAAGTAAGATTAACTAACATTAATTAATAATTTTGACAATTAAACCTAAAAAAATATTTTATAAAAAATATTTAAATTTTGCAAGTTAATATAAGTTATTTGAGTTTAACACCATCTTCTACTGAACTTTTTTCCAAACTTTGATGTAAGATAGAGATATCCTTAATCTTACATTTGGTTTTAAACATAGCAATTTTTTTGACATAAATAATCACTTGAAAATGCTTCACCTAAAACCACTGGAGATCAACTTGGCCTATTCTACTAATTTTTCAAAAATTATCTGTATGGAGAAAAGATGTTTGATGCCTTTTATTCATTTCATTAAAATTTTTTTAAAAACATTTGACATCAATAGAACAATAAAATGATTATTTTTGAATACTTACAGAACATGAAAACAAGAATAATTTTAGTATTTTAATTTATGATAACAAAAGAAAGATTAATTATATATTAAAAAATCATAGATTAAAATATCTTTAAAAACCTTGCATTGACAGAAAAAAAATTGCAGAAACTTGGGGAAAGAAGTTTTCCCATGGCTGCATATCTCAAAACGTTATGGGATATATTCTTTTATAAAAAGACCAATTTCTCAAAAATCAGCTCATGATGTCATGCCACAGAAATTTCCTATCTGCACATATACAAAGACTATAAACTAAATTTTAAAAAAAACCAAATGTATACATTTTTATCAAACAAATGACAGAAATTAAATCTTAGTTAAGAAAAATTAGCACTATTATTTTAAGTAAAAATGTTCAGGTAAAATAAAACCTACTTTTGAAAAATCTTTATTCTTCTGTATAATAAGTACCAATTCTATAAATCTAGAATACTGCACATAAGCTTTTTCTTCATCTTTATCAATGAAAGACGATTCAGCAGCTTTAAAAACCTTTTGAGCAGAAACTACTAAACTGTAAGAAAAACAAACACATTTTATGAAACTTATTCAACACCATCAATTCCCTACAAATATCCAAAATAACTCATTAAAATTTTTTCAAATAAACTGGCAATCTGGAAGCAAATTGCATTGTGTATTAGAAATAAAATGTGTCATATATGAAGTCCAATTCAATTACAGCATAATTTTAATTATTAGATAATTAAATATTTATAAGAATTTTCCTGATGGAAAAAATTTCATAAATAAATTTCACAGTAACACTTTAGCACTTTTTCTTATTGTAATTTTTAAATCTTACCTGTTTACTGTCTCAAATAATACATATGATTTTTAAAAATCACATAAAATATTTTGAGAAAAACTTTGTAGAAGCTTGATAATCTTCTTTTTAACATTTTTAAATACATAGGATATTAATTTGTATGTCTTCTACAACAAGAAGTAATCAATGAAATAAAATGCTATTAATTGAAAAATGAGAAAAGGATCAAGTCAATATTATAAGTAAAAATGCTAAAATTAATCAAAAGTAATAAATACTGTTTACACTTTTAGATTTTAGATATTTTTTCATAATTAAGAATTTACAAAAAATAATTAAAAGATAATTTCTGATAAGCAATAATTCAACTTAAAATTGATGGGAAATAAAGGGGGTGAAAAACTAATGCATCCAAATGTAATTATTTTGAATTTACATTCAACAAAACATGAAAATGTTTCTTATATTCTCTTATACAATTAATAAAAAAACTACAGAGCACTATATTTTATTTGAAATTAATAAAGAATACACAACATAGAAAAAAACAATTTTTGTAAGATATTATAGCAGACAAATATTAAATATTATTCAATGAAAAAGGATTTTGAACAACTTACATAGCTAAATTTTGTTAAAACTATATATTTAAATTGGTCCCTCCAGCATGACACTTTTAGAAAATTCCTATAGATTTTGATGCTTCAGAACATTAATTTCATATAGATCTTAAATTTTCATATAACAAAATGGTTAATTTAGCATTGTAGTATTTTCATTTTTAAAATACAAGCAATTTGTTCCAAGATTATAAACATTTTATATCAGAATCCAATAAAAAATTTTAAATCATATCATCTGGTAACAAATTTTTTTTTATCATAACTTCAGGGAACATTTCTTAAATTCCATAAAAACATTTCAACATTTTTAATGTTATCAATGTTGGCTTGTTGATTTCAAATGTAGTCAAAATGCTTTGTTCATGTAGTAAATATTTCATTATTATAATTTTAATTTCTTATTTCCAAACAAATTGACAAATATTTTGCATATTAAAAGACAGTGACAGCAAAGACTGATTTTTTTGCTAATTTTTGTAACACAAAAGAAAATAATAATTTGGGCAATATTGTTTAGAAACATTGATTAGCAAATATAGATAAAAATAATTAAAAAGGAAGTTAATGTAAAATACAATATCTATAGGCATTAAGTTTAATATTTTAATTGGAAGTAAAAAAATTAGTAAATATGGATAAATTAAATTTGTTGGATATCTGTTACTCTTATAACATAAACTTGAAATTAATATTCTTTTAACTTTTTAATAGAACATTTAGAAAAAGAACAGGTGAAAGTTACATACCTATTTACAGCTTTTCCTTTAAAATTAGCTTCTACTTTAGTTTGAGAATCAAGATCTTTCATAGATTTTGCAACATATAGCTGTTTTACCGAAGAAGCAGGCATTTTTCAAACCCTAAAATACAAATTAAATTAATAATATGAATACATAAAGCAAAATTTCTATTACCATAGCTGTAATAGTGATTTCACTTATCTTGGTTTACTAAATAATCCATACAAATTTTCCGAAAGACAAAGAAATTATTCCGCAGATAAACCAC
Source organism: Nephila pilipes (assembly GCA_019974015.1). Taxonomy (NCBI): domain Eukaryota; kingdom Metazoa; phylum Arthropoda; class Arachnida; order Araneae; family Nephilidae; genus Nephila; species Nephila pilipes. The sequence continues at coordinate 70,040 of BMAW01103149.1, forward strand.
AAATAACAGACTCAGTAAAAACCATTTCCCATATAAATAAAATATATTTATATAAAAAATTAAATTTATCTACTTCTATTAAAGTAAAGGTTACCTAACTAAATGACACCAGGAACTAGCTTCAAGTATATTATTTTAACACAGATCAGAGAAATATGAATAGGTAATTTACTTATTGTGTATGTTATTTCATTTGTTAAAACATTGAATTACATGTTAAAATTGTTATGTTGCTGTGTGACCCGATTTGCACAGGACATGACTAGATACTGATAATCCATCAAGATCTGGTGTTTAGAAATTCCTTGATTAAAGGAACCTAATCCTTCTAATGACTGCCAAAATGTTACTATTGTGATAGCAATATGTATTAATGTGCTACTATTCACCTTGTTGGTAATTTCATCAATCATGATGGAACCACAAACATTAGATAAAAAGGCAAAATTATTCATATACACGATCTAAATATAATACAAAAAAAAAAAAAAAAAAAAGTGAATCATGATTCCAAATCTCTAAATCACACTAACAGACTTTTTTACAAATTTTCATTGGAATAGAAAAAAACCTGCAAACATAACAGTTTGATGACCAAAGTGAACTGGCCATAAAAGGACAATATGATTTTTTAAATAAGCATCTTATATTCTACTATTTCATAATATGGATTTAAGCATACAATGCATTAAAAAAATCATTTCTCTCTCCCCCCCCATCAGTTATAATTAAGCAAAGCAGAAACATTTTAATGAGATAATACACGACAAATTTAAGATGTGTAGATTCAATCAGGTATGCAAACCCATCAGAATATGGGAATATTTTATTTCCAAAACTTTTGATATTTTAACACAAAAGCAAGCAAATTAAACCAAATGACTAAAACAATTTCCAAAATTGCCATGCCTCATGATTTAAGTTAAACACTTGAAGTTGAACTTTGATAACAGATGCATTTAACTAATTATTTGGCACAAGTGAAAAATCTTGTTAATGATTTTTGCCAAACCATGAAAATGTCACCAAACAATTGGAACAAGTTTGGCTGGAATTGCACAAAATTTTATGGTCAAACATATTTTACACAAGTACCACTTATTCTTCAAATAAGACTGGTTTAGAAGAAATCTACAGCAAAAGATAATAAATTTGCAAATTTTTTACATTAAAATACAAATTTTATTGACTTGTGGAAAAAAAATTGTTCATGAATTAACAATTTGTTGTAGGATTGTTAAAACATATTTCAGATATTTCATGAAAAATAAATTTTTTTCCATCAATACATCCAAAATGAACAAAACTTAAGAATTTTCATGAAACATGTTTTTTTTTTTGTTGTTTTCCATTTTTATATTCGGTTGGATCCTATTTTAGCTGACTTGCGATGTCTGGTATTTTTTCTTGTGGCGATATTTTGCCAAATGTGGCTACCCTGTTCTCTCTTATCGATGTGGTGAAAAACCCGATATTGGTGCGATTTTCAAAAACTCACCAAGAAGCCAGCTAAAATAGGATTGCACCTTATATTCTACTTTTCTTTCAGATGAAAAATATTCCTTAATATATAACATTCAATATAACAATATCATTTGAATAATGAATATGAGTTAAATATATCACATTTAAAAATAAAAGTACTTTTGACTCTTAGTATTAAAACTTTAAATTTTGTATTCAGGTTCAATTTCGATAATAAAAATAAGGAATATATAAAGGAAAGGGTGCATTAAAGCATGGAAAAAAAACCTTCTGTGAAGTCTTTTAAATTTACCAAAATTATACTCATATTAACTCACTAATCTAATGATAAAAAATGTTCCGCTTATTAACTATTAAAAGAAAGATGTATATATAAAAAAAAAAGGTAAAGTACAATATCATGTACAGTTTGCATATAATGCATATTTTCTTTACGCAATGCTCCTTAGATGTATAAAATAATTTACAACAGTGATGCAAACCACATTACAATAAATTTAAAAGTAAAAATATAAACTATTCAAACATGTTCGTATACTCTTTTTTTAAATGAAATCGGATAAAAATTCTCATTTAAAGAGAACTTATAAATAAAATTATACTCAAAATATCAATGCACTAAACAGCACTATAAGTCAGTGAAAATATTTTTGAGTTTTTACTTGAATGTTGCTAGAATCTGTGATGTTACTTCTCAGTGAGTTTACTTATAATTTTAATCTGCATATGAAAGAAGAATTAAAAATATCAGCAAACTGAAATTAACATACAATAGATTCCACTGTTCCTTATTACAACTTTAATGTAAACTGTATCCAAAGCTGGCATTACTAACCTGTGGCTATAAATATAGTGCCACTCCCAGATATATTAATAGGTACTTTTTTGATTGATATTGAAAAGTACAATTTTAATTTAAAGATGGCATAAATTAAAATGTCCTCTTTTTTTCAGAAATTAGTTTTTGAAAGACAAAAAAATTTATTTCTAACATTTTAACACTACGTTAAATACTATCAATACACAACATGAATAACAACATTTACAATAGAAAAATTGACCAGAACATATTAGTATGATAACACGTTTGCTCCATTACAATAATCTGAAAAAAGAAAAGAAACATGGAAAATGCTATCGACAAATTCTTAGTTAGAAAAGAAAGTATTTTTAAAGCAAAATAGAACCTACTGCGCTGTTCTTTCCAACGAACAGTTTTTGCAATATCAAAACAAATATGTTGAAAATAGTTCCACAATACACAAATTCTAACCTTTAATTAGATAAAGAGCGGATTCTCTTTTTTTTTTTAATCGAAAGTAAAATATTTGTATATTATAAGTAAAAACGGAACAAGTATTCGTTCATTTGCAATCATTTTTTCTAACACCTTGCAAGAATTTTTCTTATCATTTTCATGCTTTCAAGTAATTTGTAGAAATTTAAGCAATTGAGAATAGATGCATGACCAAAAACAAATACCACATAAAAAATGCGTGCAATACAATGCAATAATAATTTCCTCAGACTTCACCTACTCTGGAATCATAACAAAATGAAAACATCTGTACAAAACAGTCATAGTAGCAGTTGCGTTTTCTCAGGGCAATATATTAGAAAGTATGAACAAGTATAAGTTTTGTTTTGGTTTTCTACGCTTTTACATAACTCAGAAGTGTACTCAAAATCATCTTGCGGAAATTTTTCAGCAATATTATCTGATTTATTTTTTTTCAATTATCTCATATTAACAGCTTGTTTTTGAATATCATAATAAATTTGGAATTGGTCCATTATTAATCCTGCAGAAATAAGCAATAACTCAAATAATTCTTCATTAATAATAAATTTGCAAAATATTCATCTAAATTAAGTTCAACTAAATGAAGTTATTTATCAATTGTATATATCTGAAACTAATTCAAATGTATATCTGCAATTAATTCGACGATTATCCTACAGGACTTTGATGATTGTCCTACATTATGCCAGCTCTTTGAAATCCCAAAAATGATTAAAACATAGTAATATTATTATGGATGCCTAGTCCAGCCTCTGTTTTCGATTGTATTTTTATTTTCAAAGTATTATAACCAGTTTATTTTGGTATGACTTAAAGATCTGCTTAACCTCCCAATTTTGAAACCAAGAGATGATGATGAGGCAGATACTTGAACTGTACATAGTTCTTCATAACAAAGCCTTGTAAAAATTTGAGTTTTAGCATATTAAATGTTATGGATGAATGCTTATAAAAATCTTTCACGGCATCTATCGGCAAGTGCTAAGCAATACTTTTCAATCTTTAACAATTTAAGGTATCTTCCTCGACATACAAAAAGCTTTCGACCGCCTCTGGCACGACGGATTGATCTTCAAACAAATCAAATTAAATTCCCTCCTACATAATAGTTATCTTAAATAACTACTTTAAAGATAGAACATTTTAAGTTAAACTTAATAATACTCGCTGTACAATATGCCATGCAATATGACATACATATGCCAGTCAACCTCAAGGGTCTGTAATTTCTCCAATTTGCCACAATTTGTTCACATACGACTTCCCTCAGAGTCTCTACAATAGCCTCTGTTTATTCGCGGATGATGCAGCAATCCTCACCCGAGGAAGAAATCCAATCAACGTAATAGATAAATTACAAAATCATTTAAAACATTTAGAGGAGTAGATGACACTCTGGAGGATTGCTGCAAACACTAATAAAACTAAAGTTCTCATATTTAGAAAAGTTCTCGCTCCTCTCCTAATGAAAAACTCAAATTCTTTAATGATCAAATCTCTCGGGACTCTGAGGTCAAATCTTAGTCCAAGACCTACAGCATCATTCATTCAGCTTATCATGAGCTGTTTAATATCCTGTCGCCATCCCTACCACTCCTCTCTTGAACTAGTTTGCTGATCACTGCTGTACACTCAGTCAGATTGTGATTTTACAATAATAATAATAATAAATTTTTTTTAAAAAAAATCATATAAAATAATACTCTCCTCTTGCTGAATATTTGACATAGTCTATCGAAGGAATTGAGAGAGGTTAAAATATTAAAAATAATAATAATAAAAAAAAAATTAAAATCTATTAAAAAATCTCATTCTCAATTGTAAATAATTCATTCCCTTTCCTATCCTGTTTCATCTCCCTTTTCTTTTAGTGATGTTTTTTTTTTTTAAATTCATATGTGCATTAAGCATATTTTTAATATGCTTGCTTTAATATTAAAAAAAAAAAATCAAGGCTTCAATATGATACTGAGTCATAAGAAACAAATCCGTATCTCAAGAATGCAATACCTTAACGAAGCATACACGATACAATTAGGAATTTTAATAACCTTTGAAATTAGGTTGAATCGAACTATTTTCGTTTTTCAGTCTATATCTTTCTTCAAGAGTGAAATTGTTCTAAACATTAATTTGTGATGTAGTTTTTCAATCAGTACAGTCATGACCACTTAGAGGCACCATATCAACTACCTCATAGAAATGAGGTGGTGAAGACTTGAGAGTGTATGTTGTTATCAGTTCGAAACTGATACTTCATGTAGTTCTCATAGGAAACTGATGTAGTTCTTAAGAGCGTTTATACTGATAGATGCTTCGAGAAATATCCATAGAAAATGAGAAAATAGAATGATGTCTATGGAAATGAACCTTAAAAAATTTATAAGTTTTTTTTCTTTTTATTGTTATCTTTCGAGTAAAGAGATTACATTTTATTAATGCAATTTAAAAAAAAAAGTGTTAGAAATTTATGAAATAAACTATTGTTTTACTAATTCCGGAGATTTATTGTCACGCAATAGTTTTGCATGGAAAGGGGAGAATAATTAAAGAAATAAAAAAAAAACATATAAAAAAATAGTAATTCACTGCAGTATCAAAATCGTTTGGCCCAAAGATCCAAGAAGGAAGTCAAATTAACAGTAAATACAGTTTAAAGGTCACAAAATAAAAGTGACATCTGCAAAATTGTATTAAAATTGTGCATAATTTGATACTATTTTAAATTATATTCCACGGAATCCAGATTAGATATAAATTTAATTTAATACATCAAAACATGCACTCACACTATTTTTACTTTTATATCATAATTGCTGTTCACAAATAACGTATGAAATCAGAATTACCCTTTCTTTTCATATCATTATTTTTTAAATGATTTTTATGAAGACTGAAATATTGCATTTTTTTCCTTTTGGCATTCCTATAGAGTTGTGAAGAAGAAATTCTTCATAACTTTCGCGCAATTACCACTGCAGTTGTGGACAAAATTAATATAAAAGCTAATAGATCAAAGAGAACTAAATCATAATATTAATGGATTACAAAAGTAACTTTATAAACGTAGCTAATTAAAATTAACTTCAAGGATAGTTAAAGCTTTAATTCAATGTCCTTATTTTTTTTTTTTTTCGCAATAGGTTTCGGATTATTGATAATATTGTAAAAAGTACTCAGAATCCAAAATTTATCAAATCATGCAATTTTTGAAAAATAAGTTTTTTGCAGTCTAATGAAGTAAAATAGACAAAAACAAGACTGATTTCTTTTGCACTAGGGAATAATCTTGAAAATTTCTAAATGCCAAAAATGTTTCATAACGAGCAGTAAGTTTTTGTTTCTTAAGAAAAAGTGGCAACAGAAACGTTGTATTTTTACATAGTGAATCGATATAACAATGTTATAATCATCATCCTAAATTATCGTCACACCAAGTTGATGCATAAAGCCACAATATGTTAGATAATTTCTTTGGAGGTCCATGAACCTCACTGCTCTTAAACTCCATATCTTGCAGTCTTTTGGAACTTTGGAAATTTTAAGTAACATTCACCTGTCGGTGACATTCGCCTATCTTGAAGATTTGGAGCAATGATTCGAACATAAGTTGATGCTTCCCTGCAACGCTTCTCTTTTAAAGGAAAAGATGGATTTACAAAAATGTCACCAGGTAACAGAAGAGAGTTTAAGTAATGACCCCTTCACTTTGGCGACAGATTTGGCGACTTGGTGAGAAACGTGAAATAAAATTTAATTCTTTCAATAATTAGTTTTAATCAATCAACTTTTATTAATTATAATTGAATTATCGTACTGTCCTCCAAAACAATTATATATAGAAATTTTCAGCTCAACTGAGCGCTTTAAAAAGTGAGAAAAAGCTTTTAAAGTTTTGACCCAGGCATAGTTATAATGTGAATAGAGGAAAATCCATTAAAAAAGTGGTAATTAGGAAAGGATAATTGACATTGTGAATTTAAAACTGCATTAAGATTGTTTAAAGATTGAATTTATTTGTCAGAAAATAAAAAATTTTAATAAGAAGAGAGGTTTTTTTCTGAAGAGTTAGAATAGTAATAGAAGTATCAATGGATCTTAACTTTAGCTACCAGTCAACGGAGTAGCTGCCTTTCATGTCAGTGTTTCAACAGGAATCAGTGCTCGTAAAATTTTTGTTAGAGATGCAAAGATCAGTGATCGTGTTCTGATCGGATGCTGGTTTAAATGCGATTTGTGGGGAAGGATTTTGTTTGTGTCTGTGGAAGTTTCACGTTAGAATTTTTGAGAAAGAATAAAAATCAGAAATTTATAAGAGTATTTTTAGGTTTTTTTTATATTTTTGGGTCAGGGTTGTAATCTAAAATGTTACGTAGGGAATTATTTTAATGTTCTTGAGATTATCAAAGAATTTAAAAGCTATTTTTTGCACAGTTGTTCTAAAATTGGAAATCGAATTGCATTACAGTGCTTCTCATGAACCATCTAACATTAATGAGGCCACAATAGCTGCCCGTCATTTAATTCAATCCAAATCTGTCTCCCGTCCACTTCCCCATCTCAGGCGTCCAAACGGATACCTCTCTTTTACAGCTATATGGTGCTATTTTACCATTGGTCTCCCTTTTCTTTCTCTTTCCAACCGGTAACATACCAGCGCAATTTTTGTATTGCATTTGTGTAATAAAGTAGTAAGTATAATATTTATGTACTATGTATATTCTAAGAATATACAAACAAATCTTGGAAAGGTATGCAGCTCCAGCCTCAATAGCAATTAGAGGTAACGCATTTTTTTTCCAATAAGCATATGTTTTAATGTTTTCGGAAGCAAATAAGTTTTAATTTTTTTTTTTTTATAAATTGCAGTTAAAGTAGGGAATAATATATCAATATTGATTCAGAAAAGGTTCTAATATATTTAATATCTATAGGTCTAAAACATTTTAGAATAAATTATTTTATTAAATTGTGATTCTTTTAAAATTGAATGTTATTCAAAAGTGTATAAAATGTCCGCTGATTCAGTGTTCCATCTTGCCCTTATTCTGGTGGTAATGTTGCCTGAAATGGAAAATGCTTTCGTTGGATTATTGGACCCCATGTTGCCTTTTTCAAATAAGAAATTTAACTTCTTTGCTCTTTTAATGACTGTTTCAACTGCTGAAAAAATATATTTAGGACTTTCAGTTGCGGTAGAATTTATGCAATGGTATTATTGCTATGACTTTGAGTTTAACGTATCTTTCGTTTTTTTTTTTTTTTTTTTTTTTTTTAAACGTTTTTATGTATTTCGCTTGGTGTGTGCGTGTCATCAAATTTTCGATCGTTAATTTAACCGACTTCCCATCAAGCTAGAGCTCTGAAACTTTGGGAATCGTTCTTACTCGCCTAACAATGCAATATTTAGACATTTGCGACAAGTTTTAACTCATATTTTCTTTAATAATGCAGTTTAGCCCAACCACTTGGTGCGATTTCAAAAATTGGCACCAATCCTTTTTTTTTTTTGGCTGAACGTTTAGTCCGTAAAAAGGACCAGGGTAGCCACATTTGGCAAAATACCGCCAAATAATTCTTGTCGCCAAGGGTGGTTGGGTTAAACTGCATTCCAACCATTTAATTTACCGAATTAATTAATTAATTTTAGTTAGTTTTAACGTTTTTATGTATTTCACTTGGTGTGTGTCTGTCTCTGTGTGTATCAGTGTGTCTTCAAATTTTCGATCGTTAATTTAACCAACTTCCCTTTAAGCTAGAGCTCTGAAATTTCAGGAACCGTTCTTACTTGCCTAACAATGCAATATTTAGATATTTGTGACCAGTTTTAACTAATATTTCAGTAATTTTCTTTGATAAACTTTGCCACCATATAAAAACGTTGGTTTTTAAAAATGTTGGTTTTTTTTATCTCGGATTATTTTTTTTAACTTAAGTGTTTCTGAATATACACCTTTTTTTTTTAAAAAAAAAAATAAAAAATTACCTATTTATTTCGAGTGTAGAAGTAATGAAAGTGCACTATTTTTCTTTTTGAAATGTTTTATGCGTCTTGCAATTGAAACAAAAAAGTTTGTTAATCAGTTTATTTTTTCTCCAGTTTGTTTTTTCAAAAATTTTAGCCAGTTGGAACCATATCCAACCTTTACTTCTTTTTTGGTGAGGGGGGGATGGGGAATCATTTAGTAGAGATTCAACCATTGCTTTTCTTTGAAATAAATCTGCATTTTGACCTCCTGAAGGAGTCAAAAGCTCAAAATAAGTCATACTTTTGGAGCATGAAATATAACAAAGATTTTGCTATTCAAATTCACGCTTTTGCAAATCAAATTAGCTTTTCGGCAAACTCTAAATTCCTCCTCAAGACTCCCGTCTACCCGCCATTTTGATTTTGTGTACGTAATGTTAATCCTATGGAATTTCGACTTTAATTCTCTCATCTTTATTACTTGATCTATGCGAATGCAATAAAGTGCATATCAAAGAATAAAAAAATAACGTATGTTTCTGCGGAATTACTTTTTTCCTTCGATTTTTAAAAATATTTAAAAATATTTTTAAGGACCGAAAAAACTCGCTAACGAATAATTAAAATAGGGGTTAAAAATATTTATAAAAATCGGAGGAAAAAAAGTAATTCCACAGAAGCATTCGTTATTTTTTGCTCTTTCAGATGCACTCTATTGCATTCAAATAGATCAAATAATAAAGATGTGAGAATTAAAGTAAAATTCCCATAGGATTAACGTTGCGTCCACGAAATGAAAATGGCGGGTAGACGGGAACCTTAAATTTACCAAATTCTTTTTTTTTTTTTTTTTGTAAACAAATTTTTTTTTATACACGTAATTTTTCAAGGGATAATAAACCAATCAATAAATCAATATTTTTTTCAAGTTTGGATCAATTAGATTTTGAAATAAGTTTTAATGAAAAGCACAAATACGCAGTTTCTTCATTGGACCCGGAAGACACCAGTAGCAATATTTTCATTGACAGAATGAAAAGAATTCAGGCTCCCGTTTCTTAATTAAGAATTAAGACTCGCCATTATGATTTCGTGGACGTAATGTAAATCCTATGGTATTTTGACTTTAATTCTCCCATCTTTACTATTATTTGAACGCAATAAAGTGCATGTGAAAGAGCAATAAGTAATTAATGCTTCTGTGGAATTACTTTCTCCCTCCGATTCTTAAGAATATTTAAAAATATTTTTTGAAGACCGGAAAACTCCCAAACAATAATTAAAATAGGAATAAAAATATTTTTAATAAGCGGAGGAAACAATTAATTCATCTGAAACCTTCATTATTTTTTGACCCTTCATATGCACTTTATTGCATTCAAATAATAGTAAAGATGTGAGAATTAATGTCGAAATTCATTACGAACATTACGTTCAAGAAATGAAAATGGCGGGAAGATGCAAGACTTAACGAAAACTTTTATTCAAGTCAATATTTTGATATCTTAGAAAAACATCCCAACAATTGTCATGATATCCAATTGGACAAAACGCAGTAGAGAGGAAATATTGAGCATTCGAAACGTCAGCAAAATGTTCATTTTGGATTTTGGAACTCCTGGATTTTTGCACAAATTAAATTTAAATGATAATGGAAATTGAGGAACTTGCAACCGTAACAATATATTTTTTAAAAAAAATTTTCATACCATTTCAAAGCCTTTAAGTAAAATTAAATTTGGGGAAGGAGGTCCTATCGTGTTTCAAATTAAATATTTCCTTCAAATTCTATTTTTAAAGCAAATATGTTTTATTTGGTTTTATTATATTATATGTTCTTAGAGAGAGAGAAAGAGAGAGAGAGAGAGTAAAAACGAGTTTCAATTCCAAAGTCGAGTGACTGTTAACTGTGATTGGCCGATTCCTCATTAACATCGCACTTAGAAGCAAGGCGAAAGTTGTTGGCGATCGGATCCCGTCATTTTGAACCACAGTCTGAGAGGATGAGCACAGCACTACACTCTCCAAACTTCTACACCACTCCAACGTGTTCCCCAACAGACTTAACGATCATCGGCCTTACTACATGACGGCTATTCAGTGACATTAGGATTTGAATTCATGATACGGTTGAAACATTTTCAGCCATATTCTCGCCAATATGGCCACCTGGCTACCATGGGCGTTTGGGGTTGCTGTGCTGCAGTTGGTAGTGTTATGAACTTGTAACCATTAAGTAGTATGCTCGGGTATCCTAATTTATAACAAAGATCGGCGTCTAACAGGCATATTAAATAAGTCGAGCCAAATGTCCGCACGCTGGCGGGGCGTGGATGTGAAGAATGCCTGCTGAGGTGCTGATTTATCATCGTCCAGAAACTTCCAATAAACAAACAAAATAAATTTGATTTAAAAATAGATTTAAAGGAGAGGCTTAGTATGGAACATGATCGAACCATGACATTGGCCTTGTGATTTAAATATCGGATTGCTGTAGTTTATCTTGTTGGTACTGTTTTGTTGATGAAAAAGACTTCATTTGTATTTACGAAGTAAGTAAAGACATTATTCGAGCAATAAGTTATTGTGCTGTCCTTAAAATAGGACATTCGAAATGAGTATTTAGACATGTTTATCATTTTTATTTTTTATTTAGATCAAACACATTTCATATTTAGACATGTTTCATTTTACTTTCTTTATTTATTAATAATCTAAAAACGGAGATTGATACTTATGGCGCTATCTATATGTAAAATATGAACTATTTACGAAAATGGTTGCAAAAATTTTTGATGAATGTAAACAAATTTTTTCGTACATTCAAAAATATGTGAACTATTTTCAACAATTTTACGCTTATTGATTGTTTCATGTGTGTAAATTATATGAAAATCAGGAAAATGTTTGAGCATGAACAATGGCGGCGGTAGCGTAGTGGATTCGAAATCGGCGTTATTTTTGTCAAGTCGTGGGCTGGAGCTCCAATACCATTAAATCCCGCTGTGCAGCCGGAGCTGAAGCACATGAAATAAGCCGAGGCTCGAAGTCCTTCTGTTGGTGTGGTGTGGAAGTATGGAGAGGGATGTGCCAGCGCACATTTGTGGTTCTTGACACTTGACCGAGGATCGAAATTGCGAAGCCCGCAGCCAATAGCCCTCCTGTATTTTCTCAGTGCGACGTTGATAAATAATCACAATCAAGCGTGAAGAAGATAAAATATTTTAATATCTATTGAATTAAAAGAATATTTTAAAACGGATAATATCCTTTGTTGCTCGATCAACACATCAATCAATAACTCCCGAGACTAACCCAGAGATGGCGCTCGTAGTAAACCAGTAACAAAAAGTCTTTCTAGAGTACTAACCTTTGCTTGAAACGTGTCAAAATTTTAAGTCGATCGGACCAGAAACAGCCGAGTTATCGAGGTTGGAGTAAAGTCGTTTTGTAGTTTGTTTAAAAAATGGAAAAAACCGAGTTTCGTGTTCTGATAAAACATTGTTTTTTAATGGGTAAAAACACCGAGCAAGCGAAACAATGGATTGAAAAATGTTACCCGGACTCTTGTCCATCAAAAGCAACGATTTGTCGGTGGTTTGCCGAGTTTAAACGAGGTCGTACCGACACAAATGACGCGGAACGCTCGGGTAGACCTGTGGAAGCCGTTACACCGGAAAATGTGAGTGAAGGACAAAAATTATAATGAAAAATCGTAAAGTGAAGCTCCGTGAGATTGCTGAGATGACACAGATATCATATGGAAGTGTATTTACTATCCTTCGTGAAAAATTGAGCATGAAAAAGGTTTTTTCCAAGTGGGTGCCGCGATTGCTTTCGATGGAACAAAAACAGCAACGAGTCGATGATTCAGAAAGCTGTTTATCGCTATTTACTCGCAACAAAAAAGATTTCTTGCGTCGTTACGTGACCATGGACGAAACATGGATACATCACTACACTCCAGAGTCGAAGCGGCAGTCATCTGAAGCTGGCGAAAGCCGTCCGAAGCGTCCGAAAACGCAGCAGTCAGCTGGCAAAGTCATGGCGTCAGTTTTTTGGGATACGCATGGCGTGATTTTCATTGACTACCTCGAAAAAGGTAAATCGATCAACAGTGATTGTTATATTGACTTGCTGGTGCGTTTGAAGGAGGAAATCGCAAAAAAACGACCGCACAGTCTCGGGACTTATTGATCCATGTGTTACATCTCTAGGTATGTTGTGAACCTCAAACATATCGTTTAAGGTTCACAACATACCTAGTCCGTACACCTTTAAAACGTTATTTTTATCAAAGTTTTCCATTTTCTAATTTTAATGTCAGCTTACAATTTAAATTCTTTTCTTTTTAATAGTGTTTGAATTTTGCTTATACCTTATTTAGAACAAAAGTTACCAGGATTTGAATTTTACTGGATAGCTAATTCTTAATTGCATTTGAAAGTTTGTTTTGGATTTTTCTCAAAATGAGTTTTCTCGACATATTTACGTATGGCAACGTAGATATCAGAAAAAGTTATGAACCAAATTAATTTAAATTTACAAGTATCTTCTTCATATAGTTTTTAAGAACCCCTTCTACATTCATGGTTGTAAAATTGATACGTTTTTAGAAACAAAGGTGTAAATTATGTATTAGTATAACTTTTTTTTTATTGTTTTTTTGACTCGAAACACAATAAAAATTATATGTAATATAATTTTCATCATGAAAGTATCACCAGCCCCCAAAACTGTTATGATGAATAAGATAAAATTTACAGAATAATGATATTTTTGTTTACTTTTGACTTAACTGAGTTACTTTTGAGTTATTCTGATAGTCAATTTATGACTATTTTCACCATGCTTTCCACTCCAATTTTTTTTTTTAATTAAAAGCAGATTATTAAATGTGCTTTTCATAGTTATAGGTTATATTTTAACATTAAAAAATATTTTTATAATAAATATCAATGTTGTTCAAAAAATTTTCTTCGAAGGTGTACGGATACTTTAAGTATATAACTATTTTTTTTGTAAAATCATGTTGATTTTATAAGTTTTGGAATAACTCAGTGAATTTAAGAGATAACAGCAATTTTTCTATTTCATAACACGGATATATGTATATTAAATATATTCTTGTAACAAAAATTAAAATTTATTGATTAGAATTAGTTATATGAACACTTAAACGTAAATGTCAATTTTTGCTAAATTTTAGCTTAAAGATCTTGAAATAAGAGGCGGGGAAAAAAGTTAAAATTAGAGAAAAGAAAGAATGTTATATAGCCGCCTCATCAAAGTTTTTTGAAGTGCTATCTTCTCTAATTAAGCCAAGGAGAGCGCCTTCTTCAAAATTGATGATTTAAAGGACACGAGGCAAAAATGGAAACAACGAAAGTTTTTTCGAAAATCGGTGTTTGAAGTCACGCATTATAAATCAGGGTTCAAAATTTCCAAGTTAGTAGGACTTGGAAGGAATGGAGGTAGATCAGAAATCATGCTAGTTCATTCAACTGTAGTTCTAAGTAAGAGATAATTAAGTAGTAGAATATTAAGTAGATCGTTGAGTTAGACAGTATGGCGAGATAGTTAGAAATGTTTATTAAAAAAATTGTTTTGTGTATTTTTGTCAATATATAAATTAATTAGGGTAGATGTAGTATGCGTCTTTATGGCAAGTTCGTTTTTTTTTTTTTTTTTTTTTTTTTAAGTTAGCAATTTTTGCTGTTTTAAGGCGATTCAACACAAAGCTTAGTACATCGTTACTTCTGGCAATATTTAACACGTTGAATACCCGTGTCACCACGTTAGCCTAGTATCATGGTCGTGTGCTCTCGGCCGGTGGTTTTTATCGAATCGTGGGTTCGAGTTTTGATGCCCCAAAAGACTCGTTGTATAGCCGGGGCTGATACACGTTAAATCTGTCGAGGCTCAAAGTCGAGCCATTGGCGTGGTGTGGCAGTTAGGAGAAAGGGGAGACAGTTCAGGTGTCGTCCTCGTCATTTGACCGAGGTTGAAAAACGAAGACCATTACCAATAGCTCTCGTGTTGCTTCTAGTGTGACGTTGATAAAACCAACCAACCAACCAACCCAATTACCCACAAGCTTGCATTCAGATCTGTGACCACTGGTGGAAGATTTGTATCTGTTTTTTGCTTTGAGTCCTCACGCGTGGATACATTTTAAAAGGGGTTTGTATATGCTGGATGATTAATCTTACCTTACCTTATTGTAACCTAGACAGTTTAAACTTTTTTCTTTGTTTGATCCCACCCCTATCAGGGGATCGAAAAAAAAAAAAAAGATACAAAGAAAAACAACTATGTATAAGACAGCAAAAGATTAATCATAAAAATCCATTTTAACAAAAATCTTGAAAAATTTTTTGTTTAGTCCCATAGGTCTTGAGCACCATAAGTGCAGGACTTAATGCGTTAAAATAAAATTTCTAATCTCATTGAAAAAAAAAATTGATTTTCCTGATGTTATGTCAACATATTCCAACCTTTTTTTTTTTTTTTTTCCAGTCAATTTCTAAAAAAATTAGAGTTGTTCAAAGTGAATATTAATCAACATAAAATAAAATTACTTCTGAGTCCCAGACTTCACAGAAGCAATTACTATCAAGAAAAGAAAATACCCTCTTCAAGTTCCTAATGCAATTTTATTTTCGCGCGAGCAAAACATTCTACAGTACAAAAAATATTACCAATGTTAACAACAAGAACAAAAGCAGACGATTACTAAAACAAGAGCAAGTGATAAATTATTAAAATAGACAATAATATTCTGTTCGGATATTAAATTAGAAGCAGACGATAAAATATTAAATATACTTTATCAATGCACAAAAATAAATGCAATTATTATAATCATGATGCATTATAATTTCAATATTTTGAACCTAGCCCTATGTATCTTTTATTTTATTCCATGTGTTATGTAGATTTTTGTTAAAATGATAAAATAAACCCATCGACACACGCAGGCGTATGCTACATCTGTTCAACCAATAATTTAAAAATACTTAAATTGTAATATAAATTTTATTTTAATCATCTCGAATTCTTATAAAATTTTTATTTTAAATGCAAAACTTTTCACAAGAAAGCATAATGTGATAGTATGTGTGAATTGTTGGTAAGTTTACATACATACACGATACTAAAATCAGAGCTTTATCTTATAGCATCTTTCATTTTTACACCTTATTTTGTTTTTGCGCGATTATGATTTAAAATGAATTAGAAAAAGAACACGATTCAGTTTTCACTCGACTTATTTCAATTTAACAGGATCGATACAAATTCTAAGAAGAAAATTTTACTACGATTTTATTTTTATAACTGCGACATTGGAGACGAGGAATGCAATGTGATTTTCATTTGTAAGATTTCTTCGAACATTATAACTTCATTATGGAATTTTGTCTGCATTTTAAGTTTAGAGTTCAAAGCGAAAACACCTGCAACACTCGTTTTGATTTGACTGAAACGCTTCAGACATATTAAAACAAGTTTCTGCAAAAAAAAATATTTGAACAAATGGTTCTTCTAAACACGAGGAACATTGAAAACGAACGAGACAACGATTAAATATTTATTTTTTTTTTAATTTAATTTTTTTTCTACGTTTAGATCACGTGCCCAGCGAGGAGTGGGATATATATATTTATTAATTCTGCATAAAAGTCAATAAATAGTAAGTTATAGTTTTAATACTTTTGTTTTATTAATTATAATAAACATTTTTTGGTAGCCCTTACATGTCACATAATTCAACTATAACAAAAGCGAAAAGGTATTGTATTATTTTTGCTGATTTCCTAAGATTAGAACTAATTTTCTATTTTTCCATAGATGCAATGTATTTTTTACACAATATTTTATTACACGTATTCTTCTGGAACGTATCTATCATATAAAAACAGAATCAGGTGTATATACTTTCTGAGCATACTGTGATATATTCAATTTTTAAAAGCAAACGATTTAAATTCAAAGTGATACCTTTTTTCAATATTCTTTATTAAGCTTTATATATATTTTTAAATGTTTAAAGTTGTTACGAAGAAATTAAATTATGCTATTGGCGGCACCAGATCATATTTTTGTTTTTAGAAAATTTGCTGGCAACGAACAAAAAATTAAAATTGAGGGTTTGGTTCCAAGAGGTAAAGACGAAGGTTGAAAAATGGTGCTTGTGGAAATTGTGAATATAATTTATGTTTGAAAAGATGTGCGCAAATAAATGTGATGTCCTGAAAACAAGTCATCTTTATTAATAGTCTGCAATACAGTACAATACCTACCTAATCATACAATCAACTTCTGGTTTAATATTTTGGGCGACGAACTCTGGTTACATAGAACCATTATAATTCATCACATATCGAAGCTATCATCAATCTCTACCAGTAATGGGGGTAAACTCCTCCACCTGATTGGTTTGTTATCTCTATGAGGCTCTAATCAGTATTAAAATTGTTTCTTTTTACTATGACACACTCGTTTTTTTGTCTTCGAAGCTTTTTAGAGATTTTGTCCTCGCAAAAAGCAAATAAGAATAAACCGGCTTCTTCACAGTAAGTGTGTTTTAATTTTTAAGTTTTAAGGATACATAAATTAAAAGAGAGCGAATTAACGCTGAATATCGGTTTAGTAGATTTTTCTGCGTGCTGGAAGTGTATATGATAGAAGTGAATTTTTAACTTAAAAATAAACCATTCACGCATAAAAACATTACGACTTGAATATTTTTGTAAAAGAAAAAGCGATTGTTAGATCTATTCAATCTTCGATTCATTGGTATATAGGTATATTAAACAAGCATAATAAATCGAAGTAAGTAAAGATCGGATATAAAGCGAAAAATAAACGCATTAAAGTATGTATGAACTAAAATAGGAAAAAATGGGTTATGCAGTGACTACCACTATAGGACCTTTATGTGAGCCCAAAATCTGTTTCGGTGGCATTTTCAAAACACAATTTTTGGTCAAAATACAGATTTTTTAAAAAAAATTTTGGTGTAATGTTCAAATTCAATCTTTTATCTTTAAAAATGTTTGAATTTTATTTCTATCTTATTAAAAAATTAAGTTACAGCTGTTTTAATATTTCTCGATCATGAGTATCTCTGACCGGAAAGGCTCTAAAAACGACATTTCTCTTTACTGCAAAATACGATATCTCAAAATGTGTGTGTTACGCATCAATAAACCTGAAATATTATATATATATTTTTTTTCGAATACCTATACATAGAATAGATTACTCGTGACATTTTATATTGAGGAGATTTTATAATTGTAATAAATTGAAAATAACATTGATTTTTGAAGAAAATTTCAGTGTTCAAAACTAACTACCATAGCTTCCTACGCAAGGACTATATTATTTAAATATATTATATATATATATATATAGTCTATTCCTTAGATAAAATTATACAGAATATTCTGTGTGATATTCAATTTACAAAAAGTCAATATATTTATTTTTCTTTGACTTACGATATTTTGTGAATAGTCTTAATTTTTGCTTACATATGCGTAAAATGCCCTTTTGACGGTAAAAATAGACACTACCGAAACGTTTCTTGCGTGTTTTATTGACTTTGAAGCCCCATAAGTTCATAAAATATGCATTTGAAGGCAAAATTTATGTTAATTCAAAAAATTTTCTTCGAAAGTGTAGTGTAACCTTAAGGCTCCCGTCTACCCACCATTTTGATTTCGTGGACGTAATGTTAATCCTATGGAATTCTGACTTTAATTCTCACATCTTTATTATTTGATCTATTTGAATGCAATAAAGTGCATTTGAAAGAGCCAAAAATAATGAATGCTTCTGTGGAATTACTTTTTTCCTCCAATTCTTAAAAATATTTCTATTCTTATTTTAATGATTCATTTTTGAGTTTTCCGGTCTTTAAATAATATTTTCAAATATTTTTAAAAATCGGAGGGAAAAAGTAATTCCACAGAAGCATTCATTATTTTTTGCTCTTTCAAATGCCCTTTATTGCATTTGAAAGAGCAAAAAATAATGGATGCTTCTGTGTAATTACTTTTTAATTTCGATTTTTAAAAATATTTAAAAATATTTTTAAAGACCGGAAGAGTCACAAGCGAATCATTAAAATAAGAAAAAAATTATTTTTAAAAATCGGGGGAAAAAAGTAATTCCACAGAAGTATTCATTATTTTTTGCTCTTTCACATGCACTTTATTGCTTTCAAATAGATGAAATAGTAAAGATGTGAGAATTTAATTCGAAATTTCATTGGATTAACATTATGTCCCCGAAATCAAAATGGCGGGTAGACGGGAGCCCCTTAATATAAAAATGGTCATCAGAGTGAAAGTGAATTTTCAGCAAGTAAACTTTCTAAATTCGCTCGCTGATAGAATTGATCGATTTATTAATTATGTTTTCTTCATTGTATTAAGATGAATAATTTATGAATGCTACGAATATATAAAAAAATTATAAGTGTTCCACTATAAATGCAATTGAATTAGATATTTTGAGATAATTTTTACTTTTATACTCAAAAGGGGTCAAACATTAAATTATATTTCTTAAATTTTTTTGTATAAAGGACTAAATTTTTAGCGTACATCAACTAACAAAATAGCAAATTTTTTTTTTTAAAACTGAATTTGTGAAGTTAATAAATGATTATGATTGTTTAATAATTTCGCACTTAGAAGCAACACGAGAGTTGTTAGAAACGGAACTCGTAATTTTGAATTTCAAACAATTGACCTGAGCTTGCACTTCCCTCTTGAAACTTCTACACCACGCCATTGGGAAGATTTGGGTACCTCGCCCAGATTTAAGGCTCGAACCCACGACTCAAAGAAAAAAATACCGGCCGTGAGTCTGCGACGGCGACCACGACCATTAGGCTACCAAGGTCAGTGTGATATTAATAAATTGTAGTACGCAAAAAGCCATACATCTTTCAGCCTTTTAATAACAGCTGTAATTAATTATATTTCACATAATTTACTGTCACTTTTGATATCCTTTCAGTTTTTGTAAGCAAAAAGAAACCGCTTTGACTTTTCGGATGGGCCGTGGTAGCCTTGTGGTCAAGGTCGTGGACTTGCGACCGGTGGTTTTCGTTCAGTCGCGGGTTCGATCCTTGGCCACCAAAGACCTGCCGGGTAGCCGGGGCTGATGCACGTTAAATCTGTCGGGGCCCAAAATCCTCCCATTGGCGTGGTGTGGATGTTAGGAGAGGGGGGTGCCAGCTCAGGTGTCGTCTCGTCACTTGACCGTGGTTCAAAATTACGAGGTCCGTCGCCAATAGCTCTCGTGTTGCTTCCAGTGTGACGTTAATAAAAACTAAAACTAATTGACTTTTCGGAATCATAAAGTACTGAATATAATTTGTACTGTTATATTTATGTCTAAAATGTGCTGCATTTCATTGAAAATTGTTATTTCTTAACAATTTTCAAATTTTTAGGCTTAGTAATGGTTAGTCATTAGTTAGTTTTTCAATTTTTTTATGTTATTTTATCGTGTTGATTAGTTTGTCGTTGCTTCCGTTTTAAATTTCTTTATTTATTTTTCTTCGTCAACTAAATTTATTTTTATCTCAATATTTCTTACCTCCAGTATATTGTTTTATTAATGGCTGTTTGCAAATTATAGTCGTACCTCGTTTCAAGAACAAATCGGATTACTCTCAAGATTTCTGATAACAAAGGCATTTGCGGAGTTACGTTTTCCCCCCAAATTTTGAAAATATTTTAGAATATTTTTTAAGGACCGGAAAATTCACAAACGAATCATTAAAATAGTGGTAAAAATATCTTTAAAAGTTGGAGGGAAAATATAATTCCGCAAAAACTTTTATCATTCTTTGTTCTTTCGGATGCACTTTATTGTATTCAAATGAACAAAATAGTTTAAATTTAACGAGGACGAATTTAACGAATTGTTAAATTAACGAGGAAGTTACAGAGGTTCGTTTTATTAACGTCACACTAAAAGTAACACGAAGGCTACTGGCGACGAACCCCTTAATTTTGAGCCTCGGTGAAATGACGAGGACGACACCCGAGTTGGTATCTTTCTCTCGCTTGGAGCATCGAGAGATTTAATGAGCATCATCCCGATGCACGGCGGGTCTTTAGTGGCATAAGGATTCGATCCCACGTCTTGAGGAAAACAATATCGTTCGTGAGTTTGCTATCATTACCACTAGACTAATGCATCCACAATGCAATCTAAAAGATGGAGAACTTCGAGAAATTGTAATCTGTATCAATAAAAAAACGATAATATATACATATATATATATAACTCCATGCAAAGAACAGATTTAGCCAACCAAGGTGCGGTTTTTTATAATTATTTTTAAATTACTCAATTAAATATAAGAATTAAAGTAAACGATATGTATCGATTTATGGACAATAGTAAACTTTTCTGGCATTAAAATTGAAACAAACGATAAGTTATTGAATATTTTTAAGCTAAATGTAATTAAAATTAAAGCAAACGATACGTTAATAAATTGAATATTATATTAGCTACATGTAATTAAAATTAAAGCAAACGATAATTTATCAAATTGAATATATTTAAGATAAATGTAATTAAAATTAAAACAAACGATAAGAAATTGAAAAGTGATCTGGTACGCCAAAACTGATCCAACTAAAACAATAGCCCCTTAGATGGCTAATAAAGAAATTTTCAGTACCCGAGTCATGAATCAGTCGCATTTCTGCTCAAACTGAAGTCAATCTTTATGAAATAAGAGTCCATAAGACTGAAAAACAAATTTCATATAGAAGCAGATTTAATTTACTTTATCATAACAGTTTAAACTATTTTTTTATTCCTGAAAAGGCATTCGCGAATATGTGATGTTTGTATAAACGATTTGGTAAAAATATTATTGATCTAATAATCATAACTAATTAGTCAGCTTGAGTAAAAAAGTAGTTAAAATTAGAAGTTTTTATTTACTAGAAATTAGTTTCATTAAGAAGCTTTTTTAAAGTAATATATGTATATTAAATTACAGAAAACAAGTATTTTTTTTTTGTACATAACTAAAAGACACTCAGTTTCTCGAATCTTAAGTTAAACAGAAACAACAATGGAAAAGAAACATATTTACTTTCCAATTGTTTGTCGTTTGCAATATTTGCTCAAAACTGCTCATTCTTTTCAAAAGCTTCTCTTCATTAATTAATTAAACAAAAGAAGATAAACAAATAACATCGAGGGGAAACAGTAATCGACACACTTCAGAAAAGCCGTTCGCTCGTCCAGCTCCACCCTAAAAGACCCTTTCGAAATTCCTCACATTTTAAAATTGCCGTGTTTGAGTTTCACCGGTAAATTACTTAATTCCCCGAGGTGTTCTGAAGAGAATCGTAAGAAACCCAGAAAGATAATTCCATTCGCAAGATTAGAGCAAAAGCCTCCGGGGTAGTTCAAACAAAACGATTAATCGATTGAGTAGGGAACGTCATCGATCACGTCCAATTCAAAGGTTCTTTATTAAGTTAAAAGCAATCGATTTGCGGACTTTAAAAGGACTGTATCTCCAAATCAAGAACGTAATTACCACTAGCAGGAAATGCTAATTAAGAACATGTTACCCTGTCAGCGGAATTTGGTATCATACCTTTTATTTGCGGAACAAACGGGAATGGATACTTTCGAAAATGCGTATTAGTTATTTGGTTTCATTGTGAATTCTGATGCGGAGTTAATGAGATACAAAACTCATGTGTTTAAGTTGAGCATTAGTGTTATGTCCTTGTACAAAGGATCGCTAATGTTTAACTTAAGTAGAAGAGGAATTTCTGTGTTTCCACAAGTACTTTGGGAATTAGGTGGCATCGGTCTCGGAAATTTCTTGAGACCTATCGAGGCATTTGGAAGAGGAGACTGAAATAAATTCCGAATAGCTGATGTCTTATGAGAATATTC
Source organism: Nephila pilipes (assembly GCA_019974015.1). Classification (NCBI taxonomy): domain Eukaryota; kingdom Metazoa; phylum Arthropoda; class Arachnida; order Araneae; family Nephilidae; genus Nephila; species Nephila pilipes. Next base: position 92,758 of record BMAW01103149.1, read on the forward strand.
AAAAGTGCAACATTTGTGTTCTGTTTGTCAATAAGCTGTTTGCCAAAGTAAACAGATTTAACTCAGAAATCGAAAATGAAATCCAAATCTGCAGTTTTTATCTTGGCTTAGATCAATTAAGAATTTTTGAGTCCCTATTCACATTTTATTTTAATTGAATGACAAATTATTTGTTGTTTTTATAAATTATACGTAACAAATCATGTTGAATGAAGTTGCAAAAGAAATCGTTTTAAAAGAAATTACTAAAAGAAAATCCCGTTTTTTAAGGTTCCCGTCTACAGGCCATTTTGATTTCGGGAGCGTAACCCTATGGAATTACCTCTACCGTCCTCAAATCTTTACCATTTTATCTATTTGAATACAATAAAAGTCATCCGAAAGATAAAAAAAATTATCAAGGTTTCTGTGGAATTATCCTTTCTCTCCGATTTTTAAATATATTTTTATCCTTATTCCCAAATATATACAATTATTTACCCAATAAATAATTTACCTCATATTTATTAAATTTGTTTGTGTGTTTTCTGGTCTAGAAATTGTCTAAAATGTTTTCGAAAATCGGAGGGAAGATGTAATTCCACGAAACCTTCATTATTTTTTTGGTTTTTCAGATGCACTTTATTGCATTCAAATAGATAAAATAATAAAGATTTGAGGACTGAAGTAGGAATTCCATAGAATTAACGTAGGCCACGGTAACCTAGTTGTCAAGGTCGTGGACTGGCGGTTTTCGTTCAGTCGCGGGTTCGATCCTTGACCGCCAAAGACCCGCCGTGTAGACGGGGCTGATGCACGTTAAATCTGTTCGGGGCTCAAAGTCCTCCCAATGGAGTGGTGCGGATGGTAGGAGAGGGGAGTGCCAACTCAGATATCTTCCTCGTCACTTGACCGTGGTTCAAAATTACGAGGTCCGTCGCCAATAGCCCTCGTGTTGCTTCTAGTGCGACGTTTATAAAAAACTAAACTAATCCATAGAATTAACATTACACTCACGAAATCAAAATGGTCCATAGACGGGAGTCTTAAAAAATTACTTTATTGGCCCAATCATATTATGTTAGGGTTCTATACAGTTTCGTTTTGAGTTCTTAGTGGAATATACTTACAAAGGAAAACTTTTAACACAAATATGTGGAGATTTAAATATTTTTTCTTGTTAAAAAAACTCTCTCAAAAACTTTCGACGTAGTCAAATTTTATTAGTATTTAAATAAAGGTCGTCATATTGGAGCATTTTGCGTGAACCAAGCAAACTAAGCGGTCTCTAAATTACTGTGCACTTCTTCACATGGGCATTATTTTTCCAAGGCATTCTAGTGATATTTTCCCTTTCCCATGGGGTTTAATGGTCTTTAGTAAACACGAGTGACACGTGCCTAGTATATCCAGCGATCATTTTCTATTTTCGACCTTCTTTTTTTATCAACAAGTTTTAATCCTTTTCCATTTCTTCAAACTTCTCGTTCACAGTTACGACTTGTTTGACGGAGCATAGCCATATCTAGCTCTTGTGCCATTAAACTTTACCATCAGCCACTCATTTACTCTAAATCATCGTGTTTTGCAACTGGCTCCAGCATACTGCGTTCAAACATGTAAAAATTATTAAATGAATGTAAAGGTTATTGGCGCAGGAGCCAAATGTGGCTATGCTGCGCCAAACAAGATTTAACAGTGGTCCAGAAGTGAAAAAAATTGGTAAAAGAGACAAAAATTGGTTGATAAGAAGGAGGGTCGAAAATAGAGAAGGATCGCTAGGTTGATCCGGGGGTGCGTCATCCGTGTTTACCAAGCGCTCAAACATTGTCTTAATTCGATATTTGTTTTTAATTAACGTTTGCAATGTAGAGGGTCCGCGGTAGCCTAGTGGTCAAGGTGGTGGACTAGCGACCGGCGGTTTTCGTTCAGTCGCGGGTTCGATCCTTGGCCGCCAAAGGCCCGCCGTGTATCCGGGAATGATGCACGTTAAATCTGTTTTGGCCCAAAGTCCTCCCGAGGGCGTGGTGTGGATGTTAGGAGAGGGGGGTGCCAGCTCAGATATCTTCCTCGTCACTTGACCGTGGTTCAAAATTACGAGGTCCGTCGCCAATAGCCCTCGTGTTGCTTCTAGTGCGACGTTAATAATAAACTAAACTAAACAAACTTACAATGTAGAGTTGCAACATTAAATATTTTGCAGAATTCCATTTTCATATTTCACTAACTGTCTAAAGTAGCTCCAATTTCATTTTAAACGAAAATCGTCTTGTTTTTATCTCGAAATCTCGGCCACTGTACATGTTTCGAGATTAAATTCACGGATTTAAACTCAAAATCACCGACTTCGATATTCCGTCACCGAATTCGAAAACTAAATATCGGTAAATCGAAATGTTTTGACAATACCAGTGCTTCTACCTAACCAAAGACAAGCTATAACTTTGCGAAGGTAGCAACTATTATTTATTTTGTTCGATACAACGAAAAAAATAATTCAAAATTATCTAAGTCTCAGAAGAGAAATCTTTTCGTGTTAAGAGATTTTTTTCCGTGTTGCAAAGGAAAAAAAATGTGGGGAATCATATATTTTGTCGGGAGCGAATATTATTTCGTGTTAACCGATTTCTATGAAATCATAACCTTTTACCTTTTTGTGTAACACGATTTTTTTTTGTGGTTGTAAAGGAAAAAATGTTGGAAATTATATAATATTTTGTCGGGACCGAAGTATTATTTCGTGTTAATCCATTTCCATGCGATCTTCATTTTTTACCTTTTCGTGTTAAGCGATTTTGTTTCGTGTTATAAAGGAACAAAAATCTGCGAAATTATATATTTTGCCGGGAACGAAGTATTGTTTCGTGTTAACTGATTTCTATGAAATCAGAATTTTTTACTTTTTCGTGTTAAGCGATTTTTGGTTCATATTGTAAAGAAAAAAAAAAAGTGTGTGAAATTGCTTCATATTTTGTAGGAACCGTAGCATTTTTTCGTGTTAATCGATTTTTATGCTAAGCATTTTTGTGTTAAACATTTGTCGCTGTTTTTGCGTGTTAAAATGATTCATCCTTTCATCAAATCAATTTCTCAACAAACAAATATTTTAAACATTTTCTTATTTTGCAAATACTACACGAGTTATAGCGAGACTTATTCGCTATAAAACAGCTACCTTTTTTCACATTTTCATTATTTTCGAATTTATATTCTGGAAATGATGATATCTAACAGGATAAAAAAAAAAAAGAGAGAGAGAGAGACAGATGTTGCAATGAAGTCTTTATTAAAGAAACTCATCACTTTTTCAAAATGGTTATTGAGTTAAATTACCTGTGATACCACAACGGGGGATGAATACACTGTAATTAAGCAAACTTGGCCGCAATCAACTTCATTTGGAGCCTCTTGTCTTCTGGGATAGGCTAAATAATTCTTTTTTTTTTCCCCCAGCAAAAATTTCTTTCAGTTCCGTATTGAAAAATGATGAAGTCTCTATTTCCATTTGTCTGAAAGGAACAAAGAAAAGTTGATAGCGAAGACGAAATTTAATTTTCCCTCTCTAAAATCCCCCCGAGTTTTCAAGAACAAGAATGAAAGATCTCCATCGATTGGATATGCAATATGAGATATAATACGAAGGAAGATAAAAATTATTCTCGTGAAACGTAATTTAAATGTTGCCTTGGAGGAGTATTGTTCTTTAATGATCTAACTGATTACTTTTTTTAGTCCATCATCTTCTTTCAAGACGTTGGTTTATTTAGAACAGAAGTGAGAAGTTCAAGAAAGAATAAAAATAGCGCAGTCTTAGCCACGTCAACAAAAGAATAATCTTGAATTCTCTTCGCTTGTTTAATGAAGTGGAACTTTGAATTAAACGAAACGATGTTATCTTTTGCAGAGTTTTCAAAAATGGTGATATCGTCGTATATATTTATTCATCGAACTACAAAGATGTATATAATAAGAGAGAAAAAGAAAAAACGCTTATTTTGGTGATGGATTTTCATATCATTTTAAACTGGATGGGAGATATTATGTGCGTGGAAAAAAAAATATAATGATTCATCGAATAGTTCGAAATGAAATTCGGAAATGAATTGCTATTACCTCGCTGAAAAAAATTGATGTAAAAATTATTAAATTGATAAGTTTGTCTTCAAACGAAATTGAAATGTATCCGATATCAAATCAAATTTAATATAATAAATTTCTGGAAACTAAATAAAGTATACCTTAAACATGATTTAATTGAACAAAACGTTTTTATTTAATTTTTTTTTGCTTTATTGGTGATAGTTAGTTTGTGAATTGCATTAGGTTACGATTAAGGTAAAGATTTTTAGCAAATTTTGCTTAACATTAAAATAATTCAAGCACTTTTCCAATTTAAAATTACGTAATATGAACTAATCAAGGTTTGGCACTTCCATGTTACAGCGGCGCCCGTTAAATTATGATTACGCCAAGGTCGTCCCAAATTCGTGAAGCTTATCTTGCGATGCAGCGTATCTTGGCGATAGTCATTTGGTGATTCAACGTCGGGCGCCGCTTTAACAGGGAAGTGCCAAGTTTCTCTTAGGATTATGTTTCTTTCTTAAGGTGACAGTATATCTTCAAAACATAATATTTGGTCAAGATATAATTTTTTTTAGATTGATATTAAAATTCAATTTTTTATCTTTTAAAATCTGTTTGAATTTTGTTTCCATCTTATTCAGCAGCCGAGAGTTCTATAATTATATATATATATATACACAACCGATTGACTTGAAATTTAGCATAGTTACTCATTTGGCGATGTAGACGCTCACTAAGAACGGATTTTACGGAAGTCTTATCCAAAATGTAATTTTCATCCATTAGTCTACTCTTATCCATTGGTTATGTCAATTTTGGCGACTTTATCGCCAAAAATGATATGACCGACGCCAAACGGAATATATATATATTTTCTAAGTATACTGTGTATTGTCACCTATTAAGCTTACTTGGTGAGATTTGCGCGTGCAAAATGGAAAAATAACAAATAACTCGATATTGAAGTGCTGGTGGAAGATTGGCAAGATTTTGGCGAAGGGGCTCTTTATGTGAAATTTCGTGCATGTCAAAATTACGAAACGTACAGATTTAGCGATAGAAATAAATAAGTGTAGAATCTCACGGTTGGTGAAAGTGTAGTTTAGCCCCAAAACTTAGCGGGATTTTGAAAATTACTAAAATGGCGACTTCTTACGGAGTAGCGCACACGCAAGACAATCTTCGTTTACTGGAGGACCTCGCTACATGCATGAACGAACTCAAGAGGCTATGACATACGCAAGACATTTTGGACATCCCGACTTGCACGGCTTTTTTTTTTTAGTATTGCAAATTTAGGACAAAAATCTTATGATAGACACGATATGATTACGAGGATATTTCATATGAAAGTTAAGCACATAATGAATCTTCTAACAAAAGGTTGTATCTTTTTCAATATCAGGTGTAACATGTATACGGTGGAATGAGTTTTATCCATATATATATATATATATATATATATATATATATATATATGGGGTGACTTTTTACTAACATTTTTTATTTTTCTCATATTTTTGAAAGTGTGGGATAACCATTATTACAGACAATCAATCTCTTAAAATTTTAAATTTAGATTATCATTATCGTTTAAAAATTGAAAATTTTCTTGATATTTTACGTATAGGTTGCGAAATATAATATTATCGTCTGCCCAGCTAAGCGGGTGGGTATCAGTTAGTATAAATATATATATGTAATGGTTTAGAAACTTAATTACTTAAATAAAATAAGTCGAGGCGAAGTTCAAATGTCCTTGTTGTTTATTTCGGCTTAACTGAGAGAGAGAATTTAATATCCATCTAGTTGAGATACAACTCCGCCGTTTGATGTACAGCTCGAGAGCGCAGAAGAGCGTGAATTTCTCCTTACTTTCTTTTTTAAAGTAGGGATTTTCCCCTTTAACACGTAGTAGATCACATGGAGTAGGTGTAGGTATTCTGAAAGATTTACATGGCTTCCAACAGCCTAGAAAGGATTATCCTTACAGGTCTTCAATTACAAGCTCATTAAATTTTTATGAGCGCGTGATCGCATAAATTAAAGGATAATTTGGAATTGTATCAGAGAATAGGAATGAACTCTTTACTTTTGCTTTAGAGAATAAGAAAAATCAGGTGTGTATGTTTGATTTTCAAACACTTTTACATATAATAGACTGTTCTTGATATTTTATATTGAGTAGAAGCTTTTTTTTTAAAATTACTTTTCATTTGAAACTTACAAATGACTTTTAAAGAGATTAGTTTAGTTTAATTTAGTTTTATTAACGTCGCACTAGATGCAACACGAGGGCTATTGGCGACGGACCTGGTAATTTTGAACCACGATCAAGTGACAAGAACGACACCTGAGCTGGCTCTCTAAGATCCACACCACGCCAACGGGAGGACTTTGGGGACTTTTAAAGAGAATTTCAGTGTTCAGAACTCAAACTATTATAGCTTTTTACGTAAAAGATATTTTATCAAAATGACAGTCTATAATCTCGATAAGATTATGTATTATAATGACAATTTACAAAATATCAATATATTTATTTTCTTTTGAATTACCCCATTTTGCGAAAAGTCTTAATGTTTGCTTACTTTTATATGCTCTTTTGGCAATAAAATAACATTACGAAACTTTTCTTGGGTGTTTTCCTGATTTTCAAGCCCGTAAGATCTCAAAATATCCCTGTAATTTTTCAAATTTATTCAAAATATTTTCTTTTCTTTATTTCTATATTAAAGAAGAAAAGACAAATAAAAAAAAAGAGATAAATTTTCCTCAATTTTATATTACACGAAAATAATATAAAGTTCGATTCTAAATCATTAAAATAATTTGAGATATATAAATCGCTCACTGTACTTATCCTTTGAGAAAAAATTACGTTTATTATAAAAAAAGGAATGATATTAAACTAAAATTATATTTCCTGTTCAATATCTTTACCAATTTTAATTAAACTTCTAATAACTATTTTTATTTTTCATCCATATATATATATATATATATATATATATATATATATATAAATACTCAATTATTTTAAAAATAATATAATTTTATTAATTTCAATTATTCTTTCAAACTTATTCTTATTTCTTAAAAATTCTATTTTAAATAATTAATTTTATCTTTTATTAGCTTTTGAATGCCTCAAATGTATTATTTTATTGTCATTATGTAAGCATTATTTTACTGTTAATATACACACTCATTGCCATAAGAATTTGCGCATCAAGAAGTAGGAGTAGGAGTGGGATTGTTACAAAACTTAGTACGAAGATACTTATCAGGCAGATATGTAAATGATTAGAAATGCAGCATGATTGCTCATTGCGTAATGCCACCAGAGGACGTTGAACTTCATTCTCCTTGGATTATAAAACAGGTAACCAGAGCTTGTTTGTGTCCATTCAATCTGTGACGGCAGACCATTTCTGTTTGTCTTTTGTGCCGTAGCTAAACTCAATGTATTAACACTAAAAGTCAATATCAATCAAGGAGACGTTAAGCCAATACACGCAGTATTTATTGGTTGATTGTTAATATAACGACAATTATAAATGCTCTCCCGGACAAGGGCCTAAACTATATTAACTCAATCTACCAATAATAATCTTACCGACTCTTACCACTAAGGCTATCTTGATTTCTAGCATACATTAACCAGCCGATAACTTGTAACAATTCCCGACTCCGACTTCAACTCCGACCCTGGAACAATTGCTGAACACTAGAATCACTCAACCTCTCTATCGCGACTTTCAATCTTAGTTTATATATTTCCTAACTCTCCTACTTCACTTCATTTCTACTTGCTTTACATAATCACATTTCTTTTTTGGTTGGGCAAAGGCTGCTTAGCAAAAGCAATCAATCTTAATTAAAAGTTCCCCAAGGTTAGTGAAGAGAAACCGCGAATAGCCCAACGTCACAAATCTGTTGGAGAGGAACGCTTTTTAACTTGAGATGCCATCACGCCGTCATCGGAGACAATGTGAGCAGCTGTCAGAGTTCGAGAGGCGAATAATCATAGGAATGAGAGCTACCGTTTGGTCAGCACTTTACTATGAGTAGACTTTGGGACCTGTGGACAAGAGAGAGTTACGTTACACGGTGACCATGCTCAGGACGCCCTCGATGAACCATTAGTAGAAAAGACCGTCAAATCATACGACACGCACGCTTAGCGCCAACTACCGCCTCATTCTCAACAGTCCATACACAGTCACAACCTTCATTACGGGCCTCTGTGTCAGTTCGTATCATTGCAAGACCCTTGGCAGTTGCTATCACTGTATCCATTAAGTGTACTGCCATTGGCGCCCACTCACCGTCACCTCCATTTGGAGTGGTGTCGCGCTCGTAGGAATTGAACTGCAACCGAATGGAATCAGGTATTCTTTAGCGACGAAACTAGATTCAATTGGGCAGTGATGACAATCGTCTAAGTGCGTGGAGGTCCCGTGGTGAATGTCTGAATCCTGCTTTCGCTGTACAGCGGCACACCGCTCCTACAACTGGTGTGATGGTATGGGGTGCCCTCGCATAGGACACACGGTCATCTCTAATATTGATCCACTGCATCATGACAGCCCAGAGGTACATTCGTGATATTCTTCAGCCATGTGTTGCCCCCTATGGCAGGGCTCCCAGAAGACATTTTTCAACAGGACATTCCTCACCCACACACAGGACTGCCTCAACGACATTTCCACCCTTCCCTCGCCTGCTCGATCCCCAGATTTGTCACCGATCGAGCATATCTGGGGCCATTTAGGACGGCAAGTTGGACAGCCTACGAATTTGGTTGAATTAAAGGCGCGTTTACCCGCTCATACGAGACTTCTCAGGATGTGAAACGAGATGTTTCAGAGCATCATACGAGATTTGCACGCCTCGATTCCCTGGCCGTATAACATCATGCATTCATGCCAGAGGTGGTCCAACAGGATAAAGACCTCCATTCATTTGTAATTTTTCTTACAATAAATTATGATTTTGTAATCAATTACTTACATCAATGTTGTACTTACGTATGTAAAATACCTTTTTATTCTGACAACTCTTTATTGGTGCGCAAATTTTTATGTCAATGAGTGTACGTATTATTTTAATAAGTTTATCTGAAGTATATTATGCAAGTAATATCGCCTTTATGTTATTATCGTATCATTTTATATGAAAATAGGTAAATTCCTAAGCATGTAAAATGTTTTACTTTAATAAACTGATTAATAAAATAGTTTAAGTGGTTATAAACTCTGGAGCCATCTATTTATTAAAGATTAGGAATATTTATTACATGTTGCATTAATTTTTAATTTATGTATCCAAATATTCACATCCTAGTTTTTTTCATATTCAAAATGTGTTATGTGTGGTTTCTAGGGAACAGCTAAAAAATTAAATGAAAAACATATAAATTTCATAGCACGATTGACGACGGACCTTGAGTCTCAGTCAAATGACGAGGACGACACCTGAGCTGGCACCTCCCTCTCCTAATTGCCTCACCATGCCAATGGAATGACTTCTAGCTTCCACATATTTAACGTGCATCAGACCCAGCTACAAGGCGGGTCTTTAGTAGCATCTAGGTTAGAACTCACGACTGGAAGGAAAACCTCTAACTGCGAGTCTGTGACCATGACTGCTAGGCTACTGCGTTCATCTCGCGATACTCATTGTTCTCAAACCAGGAACTACTGTGAATATCGGTCAAGAGCCCAATCCTTTGTTTACATTCAGGCATTGCCTTTTTGGTAGGATTACCAGAAGAAAGGTTACCAATATGGCGATTCATCGCCAACAAAACGTTCGTCGCCAAGCAGTACGTTAAAATAGGATCCAACCCATACCTACATAATTTATTTTTTTTGTTTTGTTTTCAAAGGTCAGTGATAGGGTCACACATTAAAAGTTAAATTTCAAGCTACAGCAGATAATTTCAGCACGATATTGCACATTTTCTGCCACCATACTCTTTTGTGCCATTTAACCTTTTCTCACACAAGAAAAGTTGCTTGGTCGGCATTGTAAGAAATCGGCATTTGTATCTGACCATTCAAGCATCTCGACAGCAAAATTCAAAAGATTCAACTTGTTATCCGCGTGCTGAACTTGCAGTGGCTGCATTCTGTATGTTAAAAAATTTAGTCCTTTTTTTTTTTGCTGAGCTGGTATCGTTACACATGGGATATCTAACTGTCGTGATACATTTCTCGTTGATAATCTTGGACTTGAAACAAGTGTTGGTCGAATTTTTGCAATATTTTTTTTGTGTATGCTTGTACTGCCACGTCTTTCTTTTAACAAAACGCTTCTAGTTCTTAGAAAATGTGAGGCCATTCCAAAATGCTGTTCCGAGATAAAAGATTTTTTTTCCCTGGAAAAGAAACTTTGCACTATAATGATGAATATTGTTTCAGATTATCATCTTACGCAATATAATTTTTCTGCGGAAGTTGTCCTTTCTGATTTACAGCATCAAATTTCGAATATACATATATATCAAGTTAACACACTATCAAGGAGTTCTATTTACGGACGAAATTTGAAGTTATTATTTTCATAAATCTAACAGTTAACATGCGTCATTCGTGAAACGTCCATTCATTAACATCTGCGGTTTCTTTCTGACTTTTAAGTTTCCAACTTCTTTCCAATAAAATGAAACGTGATCGTGCGATTTAAATATACTTTAGAATGGAAGTGTACTCAATTTGTATTGAAGCAACAGCGAATTGAATAGAGAGATGATAATAAGGTTTCTGTACCAGGAAGGTTGTTTGTGTGAAGTGCGCGGGAATCTTCTTGCGTGTCTACTTATTTGTAGAGATTAGGACTCAACGCTGCTTGATTGATTGAATATTTGGATGATGTACTCGCATCGTATTCCGGTAGGCGTATTTGATGTAATTTAGAGGTAGTTAATACTCATGGAAAGACTTAATGCTGGTTAGGAACATACCTATTTTTAGAGGATTAATAAATTCTTTTTTGAAATATAACTGACTGTTTTAATTATTGATCTGTACCTGAATTCAAAGCTCCCGTCTACCGGCCATTTTAATTTCGTGAACGTTATATTAATCCTAAGGAAATTCTACTACCGTCCTCAAATCTTTACTATTTTATCTACTTGAATGCAAAAAAGTGCTCCCGAAAGAGTAAAAAACACAGAAGATTTGTGCGGTATTATATTTTCCCTCCGATTTTTAAAAATAATTTTATTCTTATTTTAATGGTTTGTTTGTATTTTTTAAATGATTTTAAAATTATTTTCAAATACTTTTAAAAATTGGAGGAAAAAGTAATTCCACAGAAGCATTCATTATTTTTTGCTCTTTCAGATGCACTTTATTGTATTCAAATAGTTTAAATAATAAAGGTGTGGGAATTCAAGTCAAAATTCCATAGGATTAACATTAAGCTGATGAAATGAAAATGGGGATAGACGGGAGCCTTAAGAAATAGAGCGGATGCAGTATACGCCCTGATTGGCGTCATTTTGTATTTCTTCGGTGATGAAGAGTTTCATGCCAAATTTCGTAAAGTCTGATAGCCATGTCGAAGCACTTATACAGTTGACGGGAAAAAAATATAAAATTTGAACTTAGCGTCCAAGTATATATTGCCTGATCCAAGCCTGAGACATATGTTTGTAATGCAAATAATTAGAGATAAAAACCAACGTTTTTAAAAACAACGTTTTTACATGGTGGCAAAGTTTATTAAAAAAATTAATGAAATATTAGTTAAAAATTGTCGCAAATGTCTAAATATTGCATTGTTAGGCGAGTAAGAACGATTCCCAAAATTTTAAAGCTCTAGCTTGATGGGAAGTTGGTTAAATTAACTATTGAAAATTTGATGACACTCTGATACACACATACCGAGTGAATTACATAAAAACATTAAAACTAACTAAAATTAATTCATCCGATAAATTAAATGGTTGGAATGCAGTTTAGTCAAACCACTCTTGGAGACAGGAATTATTTGGCGGTATTTTGCCAAATGTGGCTACCTTGGTCCGCTTCGCGGACTTAACGTTCAGTCCCCCCCCCAAATCGCCAAGTTTGGCAATTTTTGAAACCCCGCCAAGTGGTTGGGATAAACTGCATTATTTTTAAAAAAATATTAGTTAAAACTTGTCACAAATGTATAAATATTGCATTGTTAGGCAAGTAAGAACGATTCCCAAAGTTTCAGAGCTCTAGCTTAATGGGAAGTTGGTTAAATTAACGATCGGAAATTTGATGACACACACACACACCAAGTGAAATATAGAAAAACGTTTTAAAAAGTATTAAGAAGGAGCGCTTGCTGCTTTGATTTCTTTAATTTTGATTGAAGTTTAATTTTAAGCCCAGAAAAACCTTTTTAATGATTGAAATTTTATCTCAATTCTGATGAGAAGGTAAATTGATTGGTTTCATAAGACATAGAGCAACGGCTATTATTCCGATTTGGTGAAAATACAACTATCCCAAGCACTCAGCAAGATTTCAGAAATAGACAAAAATTGAAAATTTCAAGATTTGCCACGTCTTAAGTCATCATAGCCCAAAAAAAAAAAAAAAAAAACAGGGCAGCCACATTTGGTAAAATATCTCTAAAAAATCATGTCGCCAAGGGGGTTTGTGCTAAAACTGTATTCCAACCTCCCAATTAATTAGTTTAATTTAATAAAACCGTCGTAAACACAAGATCGTGGGTACAAGTTAATATAAAATTTAAACCCTTATGCCATTAGAAATGAACTTTTACTGCATAATTAGTGTTCATTGCTAACGTCTGGAAAAGTTAAGAATCTCTTTGCAATATGAAAAAGCTTACATTTTATTTTAACGATTTAAGAAATCTGGGTTCTAATTAATATCAATCTACCCTGTATGACGTTATATTTATTTCAAAAAGGTTAAAGATCACGCAGCCAATTAGCTATCCTTAAAATAGCTATCCTTAACTACTTTTGAGGAAAGGCTGAGATTTCATTTGTTAAAATACTTGAATTTACAAAAAAAATTATTCAGAAAGGTGAATCGGTATAAGCGGTAAAGACTAATATTTCTCAAAAATCACTGCCTCCCACATTTTAAAAACCAGTTTACGCATCGTTTCGTGTCAAATATTTCTTGATTAATAATAAACGTCCTCACCGGGGCCGTCGTCCCGCTCTTATATAAACAGAAAATACCTCTCCAACCAGCACAATATTTTCCAGCCATACGCTCTCAGAAACACATATCACCGGTCTTTAAATCTTTTTTTAATCTTTCTTTCTGCTTTTATTATTTTTTCACACCAGCCAGATGTATAAAGATAAAGTTTGTCTTTTTATTTTGTTCCCCCTGGATTCGCGTGCAGATGGGAAAGAAATTATTTCCGTGATGTTTCGCTTTATAGATGCTAGTGACATTTTTTTCTGCCTCTTTATTTTATTTTACGTGTTTGTTTTCATCTCTGGGCACGGGACCCACAATGTATTTATGCAAACTTAGCTTCAGGTTCTGTCTGACTGAAGACTGTATCGTTTTGCTTTTTCAGGGGAAAAAAAATTCGCTCTTGTAGAAATATTGAAATATTTTTATTAAACGTTTTTTTTCTTCTTCTGGAAGGGTGGAATATTGTAATGCGAGGTTCTTTCCTGGGGGTTTACTTGTTGATGTAAATTTATGGTTTGAGAAACCATTTACTTTCTTTTTTCGAAAAGATAATCTCTCGCGTTAAAGTAATATTTAGCTTAGTGAAAATGATTTAAACTTTAATGACAACATTTTCACTCGCCATCCCATTGCTTTGAAAGACCACTGAAAGCATTCATTTGTTTATTGATCGATTGATTAATGGTATATAGAGCAACTAATGCTATTATTCCCTTAAAAATCTTCCGTTGTCATGGTGTGGAAGTTTGTAGAAAGAGGTTTCAGATCGAGTGTCATCCTTGTCACTTGACCGAGGTTCAAAATGACGAGGTGCATCCCCAACAGCCCTCGTGTTGCTTCTAGTGTGACGTTAATAAAAGAAAACAAATCAAATAATTGAATCATGATCAGGTGACGAGGCCGACAACAGAGCAGGCACCCTACTTACCACATCCGCCTCATGATAATGTAAAGGCTTTTGAGCCAGGACATATTTAAAGTGTAACAGCTCCCCTATTCGATGGGTTTTTATTGGGAACAAGGCTCAAAACCATGGCTGGACTAAAAGCCAAGTGGCTACTGCAGCGACTTATTTGTTCACATGTTGTTATTATTGCCTCATGTTAAAACACAAAAGAAATAGACAACACTTTTTTAACATATCCTGTAAAAATTTACGTAATTCCATCCTTGTTTTTTTTTTATTCCGAGTATAGCAAGTTTAAAGCTTTGTTTATAGAATAAATAAATAAATTTTTCAAAAATATTGCATCTGTTTTTCACTCCCATATTTTAAATTTCAATAATAATAGATAGAAACAAAATAGGAGCATCTCTTTTCAAAAAAAAATATTTAGGTAACAACTTGGGTTGAGATTTAAACTTTCAATATTTTCACAACAAATTGAATTTTTTTTAAAAATTTTACAAGTTGTTTATTTTCAACAAAAATTATTAGCTACCACGATGTTGATTTTTGTCCAATATCTCTTTCTCTCTCTTCCGAAAACAACAACAACTTGACACATATTTTAATACATTCATTTCATGTTATGCAATTTTCTAATATTATTCGTGCATTTTTTTTTGGTAAATATCTAAGATAACATGTTAAAATTGAATGACCTAAAAGTACGAATTCATTTTCCCATCCACGAGCAGTGAGAGCGGGAAAGTTGAAACTTATGGCGCAAGAGCCAAATGTGGTTATTCTGCAATGTGTACCTGATATCTAGACGTAAGAAGAAAAAAAAAATCGAAGAAAGGTAAAAATTGGTTGACAAGGTCGAAATTCAAGAAGGGTTGCTAGAATATCCGGAGGTGTGTCATTCATATTTGCCAAAGACAGTAAACCTCCGGGGAAAAAAATCATTAGGGGGTCTCAGGGTCATAGTACTCGTACCTATTGAAAGAAGGTAAACTCTTTAAGGTCCATTAAATGGGCAAATGTAACGCATTCCTGAATTATTAGAAACCACACCACGAAGAAATTTTTAAGAGGCATCGAATTTAATGAACACTTAATGTATTTGTTATAATAGTAAATAAAATGATCAAAAGTTCTATGCAAAGTTTTGCAAAGGACAGATTTAGCCACCCAAGGTGCCCTTTTTACAACGTTTTTCTGAATTTCACTTGGTGTGTGTGAGTGTGTGTGTGTCATCAAATTTTCGATCGTTAATTTAACCAACTTCCCATCAAGCTAGAGCTTTGAAATTCCCGGAATCGTTCGTACTTGCCTAACAATGCAATATTTAGATATTTGCGACCAGTTTTAACTAATATTTTAATAATTTTTTTAATAAACTTTGCCACCATATAAAAACGTTGGTTTTTATTTCGAATTATTTAATAATTATTATTAAATTATTCAATTAAATATGTAAGAAATAAAGTAAACGATGAAACATCGAGAAATGGATAATAGTAAACTTTTTCTTCGTTGAATTATAGCAAGCGATAAATTATTAAATTGAATACATTTAAGCTAAACGTAATTAAAATGAAGAAAACGATAAAAAATTGAAAAGGGATCTGGTATGCCAAAAGTGATCCTACTAAAACAATAGCACCTTCGGTGGCTGATATAAATATATATTGCTTACTTGCATAGTTTGACAGAATGCATTACGCTATATTAATTCAATTTTAACATTAATATAAATTGAGTGAGATAAGTCAGATAGCATGTAATTATAATTTTATGTTATTAAAGTTGAAAAAGAGAACACTTTAGAAATAATTACATAATTTTCAGAGAAATTAAAAAAAAAAAAAAAAAAAAAAAAAAAAATGTGTGTGCATAAATAATGAGAGGAATTTTGAATCGAATAGAAGTAAATATACTAAATATGAAGTATGTAAAATAATAATAATAACTTATTTTTCAATGGGGGTTTCTAACCTCAAGCGATCACTAAAAAAATACCAGAGATAATTCAGTGACATAACAATCATTCCTTCAAATAAAATGCAAAAATAAGTAACTAAATGGTGAAAAAAATATGAGAAATGAAAGTTTAATAGAAAGGGAGAGGGCTTTAAAACCTTTAAAAACGGAGTCATTTAAGAAATCACGGGAATAGTGTCATGGGTGTAATTTTATCCCAGTAAATGAATTTTATTTCATAAATATAAAAAAAGACAGGTACAGAAAATTAGATACATTATAAGAACTACATATTTCATTAAATTTTATAATTTTTTTTACGGCTACTTCAAATAAAATAGCGGTGCCTTTCACAAACGAAGGTGTTACATTTTGTACATCTCACAGAATATTTTCTATTTTCTTTCCTTGCATATACACATCTTTCTTGTTGAGATGTGGATGACGATATTGGCGTTGTTTCCTGAACCTTTTCATCAAATATTGCTTATATTATTTTACTCAGATTACGGGGCATATTCGGTATTTTTAATCGTTCTTAAAGAAATGGTTCAATGTAATATTGCCAAGCATTGTAATACTCAAGTACGTTGGTCGAGTTCACACCCGATGCCTTCAATAGTTCATCACATACCGCTAAAGCCATCTTCGAATCCTTTGACTATTGAAATCAACTTACAAGTCTACATTAGGGTCTTCTATGCTTACGTGGCATTCGATCTTAATTCGGGGTTTCTGATTCCTATTTCTCTATAATATTTCAGCAGACCTCACATGTTGAAATTCCAAACTTTTTTGCTCCTTGATCCCTAATTTTGACTGAAATTTAATCAATTGTGCTACAATCTCTAATTACAAATTTTTAAATATTAATTATGATGTGATGGTAAATTTTAAAAAATAAAATTGGAACCTTGTAAGCTATGGCCATTGCCCATCATGAGCTTCTACATATTGTCTTTTTTACTATCGCTTGTTTTGCCCTTATAATCACTGTAATCATCTGTTTCTAGCATTATTATTATTTTTCCCCCCCATTTCAGCTTTTTCTGCGAACGCCATTTTATAAAAGTATCTACACGGCAATAAAATAAATAAAATAAAATGAATAAAACGCATCTAAAATAATTATTTTCGGTACTTTTCCATTTCGCTGGCGCAGGCGATAAAGTCGCTAAAAATGATACAACTGATGCCAAACGGAATGTATGTATACAATGTGTTACAGCCAATAAAGTCTGCTTAGCGCTAAATGGAAAAGTACCTTATTTTCTTACCTTTCAGCTAATAATTGTCTTACTAGAAACAAAAACTTTCAGTATCATGGGTGAAATATTACCCCAGATTAGTTTTCTTTTTGCGCTGCTAACGAAGTACATACAGTGGCTCATTAAAGAAGTTGAAAAGGGTTTTTCTCATAGTTAAGCCTATATTTTGATCCTTAAAAATACATATTATAACAAACCTAAACATAATGCAAAATCACGATAAATTTTATCTACAATTAGCATGATAAAAAGAATTGCAAAAGTAATTTCCTTCAGTGAAAATATATAAATAATTCGAATTAAAAACCAACGTTTTTAAAAACAACGTTTTTATATGGCGGCAAAGTTTATTAAAAAAAATTATTGAAATATTAGTTAAAACTGGATGCAAATATCTAAATATTGCATTGTTAGGCAAGTAAGAACAGTTCCCAAAATTTCAGAGCTCTAGCTTGCTGGGAAGTTGGTTAAATTAACGATAGAAAACTTGATGACACAGTGATACACACACAGACAGATACACACCAAGTGAAATACATAAAAACGTTAAAACTAACTAAAATTAATTAATTCATCCGGTAAATTAAATGAATGGAATGCATTTTTACCCAACCACCCTTGGCGACAAGAATTACTTAGCGATATTTTGCTAAATGTGGCTACCCTGTTCCGTTTTACGGACTTAAGTTAAACAAAAAATAAAATAATAATAATAATAAATAAAAACCAGCCAAGTTTGGAGCAAATTTTTGAAATCGTGCCAAGTGATTGGGCTAAACTGCATTATTAAAGAAAATATTAATTAAAACTTATCGCAAACGTCTAAATATTGCATTGTTAGGCGAGTACGAACGATTCCCAAAATTTCAAAGCTCTAGCTTGATGGGAAGTTGGTTAAATTAACGATCGAAAATTTGATGACACACACACACACTCTCACACACACACACACACCAAGTGAAATTCAGAAAAACGTTGTAAAAATACTAAAAATAAACACACAGAATAAATTCAAAAAAAGAATTTGGACACTTAGAGTTATATATAATAAATATAAGAGCACTCAATATTTTGCCGACAGTCCTTTATGTTTTATTACGTCTATCAATGTCTTAGACATTGACTCTACAAATTTTTTTACAAACAATTTGGATCAATTTTAGACCATTGAAGTTGAAGTGCATTTATAAGTCCATTTTAAAACGTTTTTCTGAATTTCACTTGGTGTGTGTGTGTGTGTGTCATCAAATTTTCGATCGTTAATTTAACCAACTTTCCATCAAGCTAGAGCTTTGAAATTTTGAGAATCGTTCGTACTCGCCTAACAATGCAATATTTAGACGTTTGCGACAAGTTTTAACTCATATTTTCTTTAATAATGCAGTTTAGCCCAACCACTTGGCGCGATTTCAAAAATTGGCACCAAACTTAGCATTTTTTTTGGCTGAACGTTAAGTCCGTAAAATGGACTAGAGTAGCCACATTTGGCAAAATACTGCCAAATAATTATTGTCTCCAAGGGTGGTTGGGTTAAATTGCATTCCAACCATTTAATTTACCGGATGAATTAATTAATTTTAGTGAGTTTTAACGTTTTTATGTATTTCACTTGGTGTAGATCTGTCTGTGTACGTATCAGTGTGTCATCAAATTTTCGATCGTTGATTTAACCAACTTCCCATCAAGCTAGAGCTCTGAAACCTTGGGAATCGTTCTGATTTGCCTAACAGGGCGATATTTAGATTTTTACGACCAGTTTTAACTAATATTTCAATAGTTTTTTTTTTATAAACTTTACCACCATATAAAAGCGTTGGTTTTTATCTCGAATTATTTTAATTTATTTTCCAAATATGCTCATAAATTTTCAATTACATTTAGGTCAGGTGATTGGGGAGGTGTTTCTAACACAGGTGGGCATTTTATAAAAGCATTTATACAAAAGCCATAAGTGCACAATATTGGAAGTATGTTTTGGATCATTGTCTTGACAACAACGGAAAACCTCCTTAATCCTCAATTGCTCGGAACTTCGCAGCAAACTTTCTTTCATAATGGTTAAATACTTTGCGTGGTCCATTATGCCATCAATTATGCGAGTGTTCCTGGTCCACTGGCAGACATACAGCCCCAAACCATGATAGAACCACCACCACCACGGCTCATAAATTTTGCTCTTGAAGTTCTTGATTTGTTTTTCGCCATACATTACATTGACCTTCTGAGAGAAACACATTGAATTTGCTTTCATCAGCAAATAAAACCATTTTCCAAAATGAAAAGTTTTTATATTTATAAGTGTTTGCGAACTTTATTCTTTTCAATCTGTTGCATTTATTTATAAATGCCTTTTTACGTTCCACTCTTCCACGTGAATTGTTGCTACATAAAACCAGTCTTATTGTTTCTGGATTAACAGTTTTATGAAGATATTGTGACACTTCATTGGTTAGCTCAGGAATACTAAATCCAGGTTTTCAAAACGCATTGTATTACAATCCATCCCATTGTATAACAATCCATTCTTGTTCTGAAACGCTTTTGGTCTTTCGGATTTGTGTTTATTTTCAATTGGTTCTGAAATTTTGAAACATTTAATTACATCAAAAACTACAAAATGAAATTTATTTACTACTTTACTGATTTTTCGAATCAATTTTCCTTCTTTATGATACTTTAAAGGGAGTGTTCTTATTCTATTGATGTCGGTCTTAATTGCTTCTCCATTCGAAACTTGGAATTTTACTGAATTCACAACAATGAAAAAAATCTGGCTTAAAATGCGAAATTCAAAATTTTAAAATTACAAGTAATGTTAAGGTGGGAAATCTCACTTTGAAAAGCAGATAAAAGGGCAACATCGCCATATCGCCATCTGTCTGAGTTCTTTTTTGATTGATTTTTAAAAAAAAATTTTAACCTTTTTTTTTTTTTTTTTGCAACTGATTTTTTTTTTTACGAAAAAAAAAATTAGTTGAGAACTCCTTTTAATAAAATATAAACATAAGAAAAATTAAACTTTATTTTTTTAGCTATTTATTTTAGGCAATTAAATGCAATGACATAGTGTCCGACTTCTTTATTGAGCCGCGGTATTTAACAAAGAGGTCGCCGCGGTAGCCCAGTGGTCATGGTTTCGGATTCGTGGCCGGCGGTTTTCTTTCAGTCGCGGATTCAACATGATTTCGTTCATGACGGGGCGAAAAACCCGCCATGTAGCTGAGGCTGATGCATGTTAAATCTGTCGGGGCTCAAAGTCCTCCCGTTGGTATGTTATGGAAGTTAGGAGAGGGGGTGCCAACTCAGGTGTCGTCCTTGTCATTTGACCGTGGTTCAAAATTACGAAGTTCATCGCCAATAGCCCTCGCGTTGCTTCTAGTGCGACGTTAATAAAAACTAAACTAAAATTTAAAAAAAAAAAAAAAAAAAAAAAAAAAAAAAAAAAAAGAACTTCTTTTTATGATAACGGTATCCGTACCGATGCCATAAATGGTTGCAGGAGAAACCACTGTTACCAGTTATAATTTCGGGGTTTTTAATTATATCAGAAAAACAATTCAAATGGGGTCACTTTCACCCAGGATACCTTTTAAGAGTTGAATCACCCTTCTCTTTGTGCTATTAGACTGAGAGTAGTGACCACTGCAACCGAGTGGTCATGGTCGCAAGCTCATGACTGGTGTTTTTTACGTCGAGCCATAGGTTCGAGTCCTGATGCCAATAACGGCCCTTCGCGTAGCGGGGTTGATACATGTTAAATCTGTCGAGTTCCCAGGACTTCCGTTGGCACAGTGTGACATTCCGGAGAGAAAGTGTTACCTCAAGTATCACCCTCGAGGTACAAAATTACGAGGTCCATCATCAACAGACTTCTTGATGCAAATAAATGCGACGGAAAAACAATCAATTAATCGCTGACTTAAATATAGCGAAGTTATTCTGTAAAACAAGTATGTTCGAAACGAATTAAGAGATATTGATCGAAGTTGCAACTTTTTAATTTGGCTCAACTTTTAGAACTAACTAAATATCTCGATATTCCAAAAGTAAAACTTGTTTTGTTGGCATTCTACGTAAAATACATTAGAAAACAATGGAATTGTATAAATTTTCAACAAACATCGTTGACCTCTTATTCAAATAATTACACATCTGAAAATAATCTTTAAAATGTATCGTCTGCATCATACACAAATAATAACACACATCTGAAAATAATCTGTAACAAATATCTCGTCTATAACATACATAAATAATTACACATGTGATTGCAATCTTTAATAAATATCGTCTGTATCATATACAAATAATTACACATATGAAAATAATTTTCAGCACAAAAAATGGAACAGGAATAAAGGATACTGGTTTTGGTTGAAGGGATTTTACAATGTTTTTAAAACGTTTTTCTGAATTTCACTTGGTGTGTGTGTGTGTGTGTCATCAAATTTTCGATCGTTAATTTAACCAACTTCCCATCAAGCTAGAGCTTTGAAATTTTGAGAATCGTTCGTACTCGCCTAACAATGCAATATTTAGACGTTTGCGACAAGTTTTAACTCATATTTTCTTTAATAATGCAGTTTAGCCCAAACACTTGGCGCGATTTCAAAAATTGGCACCAAACTTGGCGATTTTTTTTTTTTTTTTTTTTGGCTGAGCGTTAAATCCGTGAAACTGAACAGGGTAGCCACATTTGGCAAAATACTGCCAAATAATTCTTGTCGCCAAGGGTAAACCTTTTCTGAATTCTGGTTCCCATTTTTTTTAATAAAATGACTTACAAACTTTCAAATGCATGTTTTGATTTTATGAGTATTATGAATTTCTTAATATGCTCACAAATGTATCTTTTTAAGTAAATTTTAAAGTTAAAAATAACTAACAGTTTTAACTAATATTTCAATAATTTTCTTTAATAAACTTTGCTACCATATAAAAACGTTATTTTTAAAAACGTTGGTTTTTATATCGAATTATT
>BMAW01103153.1:0-11825 GCA_019974015.1 Nephila pilipes
CGATAAAAAACTAGGAACGCAACATGGCGGTCAAGTTCAACAGACACTAAAACCCACTGTAAGAAGTTTAATAGAGAACGGCTCATTCGGAGCCTGTTTAGAAAATGTGCCGAACCATCCATTACTAGATGAAAAAAAGAGTGATTACTTTACTTCGTTTTCTAGAAGTAAACCCATTAAATTAATTCAAAATGAGAGATTGATTCGCAAATTGGCAATCCTTGTAATTATACAGTCTTATAAGATACCGGTTTCCTACCAGTAGTTTTTTGAATTTCATTTGCATCATATCTTCGCAGGAGGTATGTATGGTTGACTGAGAAACAGAACCAGAATATTCAAAAGGGCAAACTAACATGGGAATTATTGCATACTTTCAACCTGCTGATAGGTTAAAAATATTCAAAGTTATATCATCATTACTTTTGTACTTTACGACTTGAATGAACGCACTTTGTGATAGTTATCTAAATAGAGAATTAATATCAATATTCAATATAATTACGGGTTTTTATACATTTATTCTGTTAATCATAAATTTACATGCATTCAAATTAATTAATTAATTATACAAATTAATATATAGGGGCTTTGGAAGTCGAGAAATCCGATATCAACAACTGGATTCATTTCGGAATAGGATGAAATAAAATTCGAGAAGGTGATTCAGGTAAGTAAAAAATCAGCGTTTTCTCTATTATAATTTAATTGTTTCCTTTGCACATTTAGGGAAAAACTTTCAAAAAATAATAATTCACAATATTAAATAGGGAAAATTTAATTTTGTAAATGATTCATATAACATGTATTCCCATTAAAATACTTTTCATTTTGATCGTCAGTTTTATATTTTCAGCGGAATTTCTTGTTTCCTCGTATATTAAATTAGAAATATTAAATAAAAAATATAAAAAATGTGCTCATCTTATTTTTTTACAAAAATATTTTAAAATCATGTTTGAAGTAACGTTGCATATCAAAAGGAATTATACTGCTCTGTATACACTAAAATATATCTTTTCATTTCATTACAGAAAACTATATTAAATTTAATTTTTAAACGTATAATTTTCTAAGTAATTCACATTTCAATTATTTAAATGTCCTTGAAAACCATAAACAATTTTCATACTAAATAAGAAAATTAATTCAGATAATGTTCATACTTTTTTTTCGTTTATTACTAAATATTTTAAATTCTAATTTCTTGAAAATAATACTAAATATTAATACTAAAAATTTCGAACAATTTCTTCTTTTCGTTCAATGTATGTTTTAAATGTAAGAAAATATCAATTTGAAGATTTAGTTTGAACATTTCTTTACACTTTTATCAATTCTAAAATCATTCAGATGGTTATAATCTAAGAATACAGAAACAAACTTTGTAAAAAAAATTAAAGTTTGAACACAAATATTGGTTTATACCATGAACCGTCTAAGGGGTGTCAGGACCCTTTAACCTTCGAAATATGTGTCTAAAATGCCTTTTATTTAAACTTCTGTATTATGCATAAAATCAACTGAAATGGATGAAATTTTTTTTATGAGTTTAAAATGGTTTCATATGTATAATTTAATAGTTAAACATAAAAATTTATTTTTTTAAAAAAAGTTATTTGCTGTATTTTGAAGACTTAATTTTTTTTCTTCTGGAAAGAGAGTTTCACTTCAAATTAAACGTACAGTTCAAATATTATGCGAATACCATCAAAATAGTCTCAAATTAAACCTAACATTTGATTTCAGGTGCTGAACCTATTTCTTTTCCAAAATACTTTATCAATAATTTTTTAAAAAGTTTAAAACTTGAAAATTGTAAATTTTTGAAGTTTTTGAAAATTAAAATTTTTTTAAAAAAATTGTTTTTCATCAAATTACTTTAAATTTAGCTTTAGCATCTAGAGAATAGTAATTAGAAGATATGTACAAGTTTTCATCCATTTCTAATAATTAGTATTTCATACGTCTTACGTGAAAGTTGAAAAAAGCATGTTTTGAGAAAAATGACTTTAAAGTTAAAAATTTGAATAATTTCACACCCACTATAATAGCTAACATAAAAAACCTCTCATTTCATAATTAAGTCGTTATTTTACAAATACACATTATATATATAGTATTAATTTGGTTTAATTCACTTTATGGGCCTCAAATATTATAAAGAAAGGCTATTGAGTTATTTCGACATTTTTGGTATTTGAAAATATATACACATTTACAAAATGTGACAGTATTAATGACTTAACTTTAGGTTTAAGTTATAGAAAATAACTTCTTAAAGGTGCATAACCACTTTATATATCTTGTCTAGAATATAAAAAAAGTAAAAGAAAAAAAAAAATTGGAATATATTGTAAAGCTAAAATTTAGAAAAATTTAAAACGTATTTAGTTACTCATCAAATAAAGCATTAATAATTTTAAAAAAAAACTTAATTTTAAGAATTAACAGTGAACATACAACCAACAAAATTATTTAATTTATTATGTAATTCTAAAAAGATTTAAAAAAAAAAAAGCTTCACAGCAGTTGAGATATTTTTCTAAAAGCATACATTTCAATAAAGTAATGCAGTAAAATTATAAAATATAAGGTACAAATTATACATAACATTATTTAAAAGCTTATTCGGACTATTATACATAAATTATTGCATGGTATATCATTATGACATTTCAAACTATTACAAACAATGTCACGTTAGAAATGAACAGCTCAATATTTAACTGTGAAAAACATAATTTATATTCCAGTAATGTGGAAAAAAACATTTAAAAATCTCCTGTACATCCCCTTGTTTCATTCTCATGTTTTCATTATCTTTTATAACTTTCAATCTTTTTGTTTTCCGAGCTTCATGTGACTGTTCGCTTACACGTTTTTCAGCTTTCCTGACTCGCAGTTTATCCAAGATTTGAAAATGCATTTTCATTTTTTTATCAATGAGCAAATCTAATTTTTTTGCTACCGAAACCAAGGAACTTTGCCCATCATTGTAAACACACGTACCTAAATAGGCAGCAATTTCTGCCACATTACGACCACATCCTTCAACTTTTGGGCAAAACTTCCAAACTAATGAGTTGAGAGACTCATTAGGATTTTGTGTTTTCCCACCTAAACACTTTTTCAGAAGTGAAGGATGAGAAAGATCTTTGAAAACAGGCTTAATGACCTCCATCACAGCTTTGGGGACCGAATTCTTGTGTTTATATTCATGATTCTTGTTATCACATTCTGCATTATTATAACGACACCAAGAATTCGGACCTTTCGGACAGAACCAATGCATGGGTTCCTTATCAGTGCTGCCTGAATGTGCCCAGATGGACCAAATAGCTGTCCTCATGCTTCTAACATCAGTACTATTCCCACGGATGGCATTACCATAGTAAGTGATCAGCTTATTAATTAAGACGTCTGTTAGTCTTCCTTTTCCCCCAATTGTTTTTCCATCAGAAAGTTTTTTATTTCCCTGCAATGCTTTGAGTTTTCGTAGTCTGCTGCCCATCCTTTTCTGCACATGGCGAACACACTCGATTTTTTCTAATTGCACGTCTTTCCCATATGGGTATTCATTTGACAGCTCAAGAAATGTTTTACTGTCTCCATCACCTATATATCGTAAATATTTGGCATTGTGCTTCTGTTGGGATCTGAGAAAAATGCGTTTCATTCCATCTACTTCCATTTTACCTGCAGAACCAGAGTGATTTTTTTTACAAACAGGTTTATGTTTAGACAACCACTGCAAGTAGGTGGGTCCAAATTTCAATCCTTTAAATGAAACACATCCTTTGCAAAAAGACGACATCACCTCAATGTCAACAACCTTGCCAGACTCGGCACCAACTAGAGTACATATACCAATCAATGACATATGCCCCCTCGTCTTCCAAGTACCATCACCGCTAACTGTGAGTGCATTTTGATTTACGGTCAAAGATTTTTCTTCCGAAACTGCGTTTTTCATAGAAGAAAGAGCTAAGTCTTTCGTTGAGCTCAAAATCTTAGTGTTCATGATATCGTATGTCTTTTGTGATACGGGGGAAGGCAAACTCATTACAGAACAAAAAGTTTGAAGAGCAGTCAAACCTTCACCTATGCTCCGCATAGCTAAAACAGATCTTCTGTTAATTTCTGGCACATTCTTTTTTTCACCAATCATTGGACAACTTCGAAAGTTAGAAGAATAATCACATCTCGAACAATGAACTTGAAATAATGAATATAGTCCAATTTTTGATTTTTCATTCAGAATTAATGAAGATTGGCAATTCTTGCACATGGCAGTATCATTAAAAGACTTTAAAAATGCTGATACGTCAATCATGTGATATCCATTAAAGTTTTCACATGTTTCAGTTTCTACATTTTCATAATGAACAAAAGAAGTAGATAGTTTTTTTGATGAAACGCTGACTTTTTTTTCAACTCGGGCAAAAAACTTGCACCCATCAATATTTTCTTTCTTGAAAAACTGGTTTCCACAAAACGATCTTTTTGATCGCGTTTTCTTTCCTTTTCTTTTTACCCATAGTAATTACGCTAAAATTTGAAAGAAAATAGGTTCAAATAGCTGCAAATAATTACATAAAATTCTACTCAAAAATTCTCGCACACTTGTAAACAAACCATGAAGAATGTGGAACATGGGGAAACTGAGTTGTTTAGTTCCTACTTTACAGAAAAAATATTTATTAAAAACTGAGGCCAAATTAATTGTGAAAAATCTTAAGATTAAACTAAAGTGCGGGAAAACAAAACAAGAACTAAAGTGGGTGTGTCAGCCGCCATGTTTTTGACCACACCCCCACTGGGAATTTTTTGCAAAAGTGACTTCGTTTTGAATGGCTATAACTTTGCAACTAATAGGAATATCAAAACACTATTGGTGCCAAATTATTAAAAATAATCCAAATTATATAAAAAAAACTTATTTTTAGAAAATCGATTTTTTGAAAGTTTTAAAGGTCCTGACACACCTTTTAAAATAGCAAATCATGAGATGTGTGGTCCTTTCTATATTACCCAAATTGGAAAATCAAAATATCACTATTTATATTATAATTCAGATAATACAAAAATGACATTAAGAAATAGGTATTTCAAATAAATATATAACATATTAATGCAGCGGATGTAGCAATTTTCTCTTTCCCGAAAACATACGAATCTAACTAAAAATAGATTAATAAATACTGTGTATAATCAAACCATTAAATTTTCAGTACTGAGTACAAATCAAGTACTATAAGAAACCATTCCTAGAATTCAAAAAAATATTTTTCTGTTGTGTTAAGACTTTATTGAAAACTTTAAAACGTGCTCCAAGCTTTTCTTAGATAAACGACGTGATGTGGTAGCGGCCTTTCATGTCACAAAGGCCATATATCGATATGCTGTACATCTAGATAATTGAAGAATATATATATAATATATTATATGAACTGCATTCTCAGCGAATTCTTAAGAACGCGTGATTGTATGAATTAAGTTAAAAAGGAATGGTATCAGGAAATAAGAGAGTGAACGCATTATTTATTTAAAGCATTATTTTATATTTAAGAGAATAAGAAAATTAGGAAATTAAATTGCTATTTTGAGAAACTAATGTAAAATAAAGTTATATATATATATACTCTGCTATATATTATAATAATTTAATTTCCTAATTTTCCCTTTCTCTCATTTAAAAATAAGCGTTTCACACCTATTTCCTGATAACATTCCTTTTTAACTTAATTCATGCAATCACGCTTTTTTAAAATTCGCTGATAATGCAGTTCACACGGCTTCAAATCTGCAGTGATGATCCCCACTAGACTTTATGCCTACACCTAAATTCCCATGAAGTCTCTCCATACATCACACGTGGTGTAGTATAAAAGTCCCTCTATAAAACAGCAAAGAAGAGAAAATTCTCTCTCCTGACTTTTGTACTGTTTATCCAACGAAGGAGTTGTATCTCCCGCAGTGTGGAAATGCTCTCCCTTCTGCAGTAAAATAAATAATTAAACTTAAACTTTACTTCGATTGTTGTGAAATTAAATTAAATAGTAATTTTCAAAATTTTGAAATCAAATAAATTTGAATAATTCTACAATGTCAATATCTGTAAAAAAGACAAAAGACACTAAAGAAACACGTAGTTATATAATGAAATTCATACATATTATTACGATTTAATATTAGCCTAATTTTATTATCATCTCGTGCAACACTCACGAAGTTTAACAGAAATCAATGCTTACGATTAGATATATAGTCGTGTTTCTTTTTATTGTAGACTTTTGAA
Organism: Nephila pilipes; assembly: GCA_019974015.1. Lineage (NCBI taxonomy): Eukaryota > Metazoa > Arthropoda > Arachnida > Araneae > Nephilidae > Nephila > Nephila pilipes. Next base: position 6,302 of record BMAW01103153.1, read on the forward strand.
ACTAATCGTTCAATTATGTTTCATTTATTTCAAATCACTCTTTTTTCTTTTCGCAAGAAAAATGAGTTTTTCAAAAATTCATCTTATATTTAATGTTTTTTTTTACAGTGCAAGTGCCGCACTAGCCTCTTTCAGAGCTCTTCTGCAAAGGGGCTGCGGTGTCACATCCTAATGTACCACTAAAACGAAGAGAAACATTGGGCGGCGACGAACGATTTATCACCTTCTTCCATTTAACTCTCACTCTTATCATAATGTGCAAAGAACAATATTCCATAGAATGTGTAAGTACAACAAATTTCAACCTTTTATAAATAGCTGTAAATTATTATATGTCTTGAATTGTAACTGGATAATTTAACATATTTAGATTCTATTTTGGGATAAGAGTCATAATAGAGATTTTAAGCATTGAATTTTTATCTTAAGACTTTTTTGTGTAATAATACTTCTTAAATTATTTTTAATATATTAAGATTGGAGTCCAACTGATGACGAGACGGGGAGACACTTTGAATTGGTGAGACAAAATTACAGTTCATGCAGTGGGGCACTCAAATTCCCAAAAGTAAAAGAAAATGTTTGAAACCTGTCACCAACAAAGGATTATGGTGGGACTGTGTTTGGGATAGGTAAGTGTTTTGATTGATTTTCTGAACGTGGAGCCAATAAACTCTGAGCGGTACAGTCAAACTTCAGCAGCCTTAGGAGAGCACCAAACAAGCGCCGAGGAAAGTTGACGTCAAAATTTTGTTTGCACGACAATACCTCACACGGCAAAACCGCACTCAAGAAATCCTTAATGATGAGATGGGAGGTATTCCACCATAACTGTCCTGATCTGCACTCAGTGATTTTCATTCCAAGAATGAAGAACTGGCAACACAGCGCTGACGACGACAAGGAGGTGGGAAGTACCACTTGAGTAATTGAAGGCGGGTAGAATTCTATGACGAAGCTGTATTTCAAAGTCTACCAAGCAAGGATAAGTGCCCAATTGGTCGGTGACTATGTAGATAAGTAGAATTTTAGTCGCCTTTCTGATGTATAATCATTTTTCATGTACTAGTTTTTAATTCCAAAGCGTTCCTACTTCTGAATAACAGTTCTCGTAGTTTTAGATGAAAACACCCGATTATGGAGGGTGTTATTCTGGTACTGAAGGAGCACTCTCGAAGGAGTCAGAATGGAATCATCGAAATGAGAAAAGACGCCCTTGTTAATGTCTCGTGCAATAAAGACGATTTGTGATTTCCAGATGATAAATTACTTTTGCACTTAAATATTATTGTGAAATGTCTCATCTAGTGTGGGCACAATTGTTAATAAGAAACGTCATTATTAAATGTGCTAACATAAGTTCTGATTCTTTAATTAGAGTAAATAGTAACATCGACCATCCTGCATATATATGATTATCACTATAATAATACCATGTTTGGGTATCTATAAAATAAGACTTAAGAAATTGAATACTATATCAGGTCCCCATAGAATTTGATGGCAACTTTAAAAGCCACAGGAAAATACAGGAAATTAATACGAAAAATTGTAGACCTTATTTTGTTTAAAAGTTTACAGAACTTAATTGCATTTATTGAAAATGCTTAAAATAAAATATTTGTTAATATTTCTTATACATGTTAAACGATTTTTCAGTAATTGCAACAAATTTCAGAATTGAGATATTAAATATTCTGCTGCTAAAATCATAGTTGTTATTCTCAATTAGATTAGAATTTTTATTCACTAATTGTTTTATTCGTTCTACTCATTTAAAGTCTTATAGACAGAATTTATCTTTGTACATAAACAAAATTTCAAATACATATTCCTCCGAAGAAGTTTCTTCCATATAAATATAAGGATAGTTGAAGACACTGTGCCTCAAATAGAGATGGTACTTTAATAAGGCAAGTTGATGAAAACATTATTAATGTTAATTGTTAAATTGTTAGAAATGTAACATTTGATTCAATGATTAATTTTAATGTTTGACACATACCCAATCATAATTTTATTGGTGCGATGATTTGGTGTTGTCAAACAGACCGATCACAATATCGCACAAATTTAGCACCAAACAATACAATAGGTTATTTCCAATACATTTGCTCTAAAAGAAGGCAAAGAAGGTCTCAATCGAAAATGCGGTCAAGAGTTTTAGGATGCAAAGGGAGCCAAGGAACTTGTAATTCTGAATTTCTTACAAATATCAAAATATTTCATTGACCAACATTTCACAGAGCTTATTTTCATTTCCATTTTAATGTGGTAAGTTTGAGCCACCATCGTACGAAGGGACACAGTTATTTTTAATTGTGAAAATAAATAACCAAGAGATGAAATTAATTTGAATATTAATAGATTTTATTCATTAAATGTTGTAAATTACAGCTAATCACATATTGATTTGTTTGGATTTCAGAAATAGCAAACCGAAGCAACCCACAGTATCGTAATTTTTAATTATCCAGGAATGTATACAACTTAATTAATAAAATAATTGGTGATACAACCTTTAGCTCTTTATTGATTCTAGAATACTTTTCTACGCAGCTTGGCTAACTGTAATTATGCATTTCTTCCAGTGTTTCTTGATTCTAGTAGATTGTTTTGTGAACTTTTAATTTGTACTGCAATAAATGTAATAATATTAGAAAATACACTATAATTGAATATAGAAGAATAAATATATTCAAAAGGAATGAAATAAGATGAAAGTTTATTCTTTATTCCAACATAAAATGGATTTCATGTTAACAACAACACATAATGCTCACAAGATTAGTTTTCTAAAAGTAATATCCGAAGAGATTGACAAAATGTATTCTACCGCTGTGACATATTTGATTATAGGAATTATTCTTTATTTAAATTCTACATTTTCATATGTTCTATCTATTTGAAATGGCGTATATGTTCTTCTTATATTGTGCTGAAGATTTAAGAAATGTCTTGTTTATAGTTTTATTTTCCTCTACAAACCAGCATTATTAATCAGAATTTTAAATACATAAGATTCTAAGCAGTATAAAGGATTTATTTCATCTTAATTTTATAATGACAAGAAACACTTTTAACAGTAATCGATTATGCAGTTCTCACAGCGAGAAAATGTATAGTTCTTGAAACCTTGATTCAAAAGAACACATTATCTCATTTCAAAGCAAAATCAAGTTTCGAAACGTCTTTAGTAATTTTACCTAAAAGTAAACAATTTCTTTACCTTCAATCATTTCAATATAGAGGATATTCATCTAAAAATCCAATGTAAAATATATGCTATCTAAAATGCAATCCAAGGCCCTCAAATGGATTACACTTTCTGTGAAATAATGCATCATTTCTTCTTAAACTTTGCTTCTTCACTATTTGATAAAAGTGAAATGACTTATTTTGCTTCAAGGTGACCTGAATATGACATCATCGACAAACTCATAAATAATAATTTGTACACCCAAATGAATTTTCAAAATCAATAAACCAATCAAAGATGTTCAAATCAAACAATTGTAATTTGTTGTACACTTTAACCCAGGATTAAAAATAATATCCAAAACTTAAAAACATTTGCTATTCTACCATTAAACTATAACTTTATAATCTAAGTTCCTTGAAATAGATTGACATGGTAAATATTTCTCAGCTTTGAAACATCTGAAAACTATTTCCAAGAGGATTATCAAATTTAAAACCAACCATCTAAAATTACAGCCATTACTGTTTAGGGAGCAATGGAGAACTGAAGAACCATTTGATCATTATTTTGGAACATTTTAGCTCAGAGCAACACATACACAGTCAAAAGTACCAGAAACAGAGGGTAAATAATGCAGGAACATATCCTGCACATCCACCATTGACTCACTATGTTCAGCATTCTATGAAGATATGTGTACAGACAGATGTCTTCATGATATTTTCAAAGACGACCTGGAGTCAGAACGAAAAACTTGCCCATTAAACAAACTAAGTACTTTAATTTGTCAAACACTCATTCTAATTGTTGAGACGTTGTGGGTATTTAATCAAAATCATGTCTGTAATAGGAGGAGCCAGTGTAGGCAAATAAAACGCTAAATTAAACGTCCTTCTGGTGGTAATAATTGAACAAGGACATCCCAACAGGTCTATCACACTCTGACTTTTTGCAAACCACTGGCAACAACAGCAAGACAATGTCCCAATCAATGTTCATTGATGATTGACTTCGAATTGTTGAAAATCAAATGAGGTCCTGAGTCTAACTTTTAACTCGTAAAATTGTTCACGAAGAACAAGAATGAGAATGAAATCAAGCCATCACTTTGCTTAACTGAACCTCGTTTTAGAAATTCACTGTGCCACTTTCCTGCTTCCTGAACTAACTTCAATATTTCCCTTCTAAATTTCTCTTTCTAGTATTTTCATCTCCCATCTTCATCATTTTACATCTCCGCTCCTGCATGAAGAAGTAAACGGCTGGATCATCTTTCCAAGTTGCACCAGATGAGATTGAAATTGTAATTTACATTTGTGACTGATCAAATCAATGGCGGGACCACGGACATTGAAGAGTTTCAACAGGTCCAAGGAACCCATCTGATGTGAACTTTGAACTCGATGGAACTGGAATTGAAAGGTTTATTGTTTGAACAGATTCTCAGGAAAGGAAATAAAAGGCACACTTCCTTTAAGATTACTGAAAAATCATATTAATGATATTTTTAAGAAAATTCTTTCAGCATCTGCACGTGTTAACTAAATACTAGAATCAATATGCTGAGAATAAATCAAGTAATATATTTATAAATTTAAAGGAAATTGTATGAAACTAATGTTCCTAAAATTTGTCTAAATATTTGCTCTTTAACAAGAAAATGTAAAGTACGGTGGAAATGTACTACAAGATTTGTGAAAAATTAAAGCACATAACGTTTAGCGATGGTTCCTCTGAAAGGGAGAACTCATTCTGAAAAGTTACTTACATAAACTAGATAGAAACATTGAAGTACAGTGAATAAGATTTAAAGAAAGCATTTAAGAAGCAAGAATTTAATGACAAAGGAGATAGACTAAGGACGATGAATCTGTTGAATAGAGTCACATCAGGGATTATGATTAATGAATACTACAAATTGAGAAAACATGAGGTGATTGCGGGATGAATCTAACAATTTAAACTCAGTCATGAAAAGAATGACAACTGAAGCTGGTACCATCTCCCAACTTCCACACCACTTGAGGATTGGTATCCTGACCAGATTAATATGAACTGCCCTCACTCTGGTGGTACTGCATTGGGGCTTGAGCCCACGACTGAATTAAACAATCTGGCAAAGACGATAAACATAAGCTGCTGTGACACTTCAACCCAATGGAAAAGATTGAATTTTAATGAATTTGAACTGTTATAATATTATTCTTGTTTTGAAACATTTATTTAAAATAAGAACTGGAAGAGTTAAAACAACAAGTTTTGACAAGTTTGAATGAAAAGTTGTTACAAATTATATATTTAATTGAGCATTACTAGAACACA
>BMAW01103163.1:7270-24162 GCA_019974015.1 Nephila pilipes
TTTTAAAAATATATATATATATATATATATATATAAAAAATTAAAAAAAAATAATAATATAAATTTGTTTTCCTTCAAGTATTTGATTTTAACAAATAATATCAATTTATGTTTTAACTTTACAAAAAAATAGGATTCAGAAAAGTAAAAACATTAAGGTTTAAAAACATTATGCTCTCTGGAAAATAACCTCTCAGTGTTTTATTTTAACTTCAAATCTAAAAAAGAAAAGAAAATCTTTGAATCTTCATCTGATCATATTATTTCATATTTTGTTGTTATATCGCATTCAGGTTATATTATTTTGAATATGTAATATTATATGTTTTGCTGTGTGAATAAGATACATTTCCTGTTTGATCTAACAACTGCATTGTTACTTTTACAAATTAGTCAAAATAATTTATTTATGTAATTAGCTTTATTTTGATTAGATTTATTTGAAACTATGTTTTTTTGTATTTTTGTATATCTATGTAAAAGAGAACACAAGGAATATGGGGAATGTGGGATGAAAAGACATTTATACAAAATATCCATCACAAGTGAGTTAAAAATAAAAAGATATTCGTGGATGCTTCCAGCGTATAACTGAATCTGGGATTTTGAAGTCTTACCACCTTGCAGTATAGGGCTTAGTACTTTACTGATGTCGGGTAGACATTGTCATTCTGTACATGCCTTCTTACTTTCCTGTATGACGCGCTCTTTCTCAAAGGCGAATGTTCCACTGCAATGATACTTAAAGCATATAATATGATTTCTCAACCATTATTGATTCCTCCTTGATTTCGCGCAATTTTATAAATGATTTATTATAAAATAGTATGTTACGCATTAAAATTTATAAGCACTGCTATAGAAATAATTATATTTAAAAAAAATCCGGTGAAGAATTATTAATTCAGAAACACGATTAATATCTGGTCCTAAGATGATGCGATCAATTCGGGTTTTTTCATTTAATTCTGATTCCGATAAATAAAATGAACAAATTAATGTTCAAAAAACAAAGAAGAAATATTTATGAAGTAAATACAAAATTGAATATTAACTGTTAATTATTAATTATGTAGAATTAAAAATTAACAATATTTATTGCAGAAAGTCCGATAAATAACGTCATAAAATAATTTTTTTTACATCATCAAGATGATAGATTCCAAAACGCTGAGACGATATCCTATTACTCGTCTCGTCTGTCATCTTAAATGTTACTCTAATTACAAGATCTGAGTTTCAACTTAAGTTCAAGCACAGACAAATTAATTAAAATAGTCAATTATATCCAAAATCACTTTTATAAATCTTCAAATAAGGGAGTGCTCTCCACAGTTAAGTCCCAATCCGCAAGTACTAATAACTTCTATAATATATCAAATAATACGTTTATCGGAATACGATACGAGTACCCACTTCAATTGCTCGTATAGCGTTGAGTCCTAATCTCACCAAATCCGCTGCACACGCATGCACATCTTAATAACACCCTTCTTATTACCGTAACCTTTTATTCAGTCCAATTCTCTGTAATTTTAACACTACTTGATTATCTCTATTCTCTACACTTCCAAAGTGTACTTAATTTGCATCATCACACTTCATTTGATTGGAAAAATCTGGGAACTTAAATATAAAATCAGAAAGAAACCGCAGATGTTAGTCCGGGAGAAGTATCGCTAATAGCCCGTGTTACAAAGAGAAGTTTTTGTAACATTTTTTTTTTTTAAAACGGTATTTATCGTTAATAATGAATGAATTATTATCATATTTTTTGTAATATGAGCCTTTCTATTTTCATATATAAATGAATGATGCTATTTAAACACATGTTTTCTTAATTTTGAAGAAAAACACTTTATTTTTCAAATTCATAGGGAAAGAATTTCAGTTTAAATATAATTACAAAATCGAAAACATTCCATTCATCTTATTATTAACAAAAAAGGATAGATTAAATTAAGGATAGAAGAATATGAAAAAAAGTAGTTCTATATCAAAACACTACGGCTTAAACTTATAAAAAAACTGTCTGATCAAACAAGAATTTGTCAAATAAATAAAAATATTTTTTTTCTCTAAGTGGAAAAAAAAATTTAACATCTAGTTATTGGAAAACACTTCAAAATATGAATGTTAGAGTCCTGTTTGCTTTTGACAAATTCTGTTCTACTCTGATTAAAAGATGCTGACATTTTAAAAGTATTTTAGATGAACAGATGCATCATAAAAATTGATAATCCATTGTAAAATGCAAAATGGACATCATCGAAAATATATGAAGTTTTCTTCTGATTTTAAACAGTTTCTCTCTCAAAGAATTAAACTTTACCTATTAATAACTCTTATATAAACTTTTCAGGAAATATTAAAAATTTTCAACATGTTTACAATCAGCAAAACTATAAATATTTCAGTACCTAAAAACTGACATTTAAAATTTTAAATAGAGACTGACATACATATTTAAATTATATATCGAACTCATTATTAGAGATTGTAAATGTGATAAACTTATAAAAGCTGAAACTAATGTAAGCTGAAATAAACTATTTAAATTCATAAACTAAAAATTTCAATTTCATAAACTAATAAACCTGAAATTATTGTTTTAATTATATTAATTCGTGACCAACACAATATTTAGACGCTCTTTTTAATTCTGGCTTTTGTATTATTTCTTAAGATGTTGAGTATAAGTATTATTCTTAAATGATATAATACGCGCAAAGATTTTAATGTATTTTATAGACAAGGAATTTTTAAAACTAAATAGCAATTTTTCTTATTTATGATGCATAACCAACGAAACATTTTTAAAAATTAAAAAGTAACGTTGCTTTGATACAATCTAGGTATTTAAATAAAAAATTATATGTTAAATATCTGCATTGTAATCTTTAAGGCTATGAAATTATTCTAAGTACAAAAATTACTTTCATTCTGTAGTTTTTAAAATAATAATGATAATAAAATAAAAAACAGCAATAAAAGAGTATAAACATTAACAAATTACACAAATTCCAAAATGCTTACTCTATTTTTTGTCTGTTTTCTGTTAAAATCCCCAAAACAACTTTTATGAAACTCCCCTCAAATTCATTTAATACTCTATTTCATAAAGGAATAAAGAGACGGAGATGAATATTGTCCTCTTAAATCACTAACAAGAGGAAAATATTTCCAGTTCGGGAAGTACTTAAAGAAAAACCTCACTTAATAATATGCTGTAGATACTGATGATGATAGCATTGAATGAAATTTAATATTTCCCTTAAATCCACTATAATAAAAAATACTGCAATCTTTAATGGCATCGATCTAAAGTACCGATTCCTAAGTTTCCAAACTTGCTATAAACTACATGGTCAAGGAAAAGAAAAAGAACAGTAATGCCCTTCAGAGTCTCAAGGGATAGAAAACGAGCATTTATTCGACAATTCTATATAACACCTGAAATTCTGGGACAATTTGTCACGTCTAAGGAATAAAATATACCCAACAGACCAGAATTTCAACTCTAACAAAACGGGAATCGTTTTAAGCAGGGTGCCACAGTCTTGAAGGAGATGTGTTTCTTTCGTGATAAATGCTTTTAAGAGAGCTGCATCTTATGTTTTTCTTTCAAAATAAAATGAAAAAGAACGAATACAGAATATAGGGAAGCAAAAGACAAAGAGCTTTTACGAGGAAATTTTCTTTTGAGACTAGACGAATTTCTTAAAGGGAAAATGAAACATATACATGCGTTTATACGTTCTTAAGAGTAGTTCCAAGAATCACCCTTTGCAGTTTCAATGGTAGTTTCCCTGATGCATAAAACTAAAAACTCAATATTGCGTAAGTATTATCAAACAAAAAGCTATGAAGTTAAAAATTCACAAATGCTTTTTTATAAACTTCAAGAGATTTTCATTCCCAAACGAAGAGAAAATAACTATATACATTTTTTTCCATAATAAAACATACTGCTATCCAAATGAAAAAGATAAATATACTTACGATGCGATAAAAAAAAATTACCTACAAGGCATCAGAATCATAATATTTAAGATAAAGAAAAATTTAACTAATTTTTCTTTTGATACATTCATACATTCCTTTGATACATTTTGATACATTTTCAGATTATTTGAAATTCAGTACATTTTTTCCATCACTTTATATCTTATTAAATCACTTCAAAGTTACACTTATACGTACCTTAAATACAGTTTTGCTTGTTAAGACTTCATATCAAAAAATATTTACGGTGTATTTTGCATTCGTTGTTTAGAAATTTTTTTGATATTTTTTATTCAAGAAATTATCAAAAAAAGGACTTAGTATTAAAATACTTTAACAATGTGATTCTTAGAAAGCTTTGATTTTGCATAGTAGATGTAAACATACTGCTATTTTTTTCTTGTAACTCCTTTTCAAATTTACGAAACAAATTTCAAGAATTTTTGCTGTATTTAAATTATGTTCATATAATAATACTTTGACTAATTTATACTAATTAAAATAGTTAACACTTGCTCACCGTATTTCTAAAAACTCAAAATCCTTTGCGCTGATAATGCGGAAGACTGTTCCATCTATATAGTACAAAACGAAAACATAAGCTGAATTCTCATATTCTACGACATTCAAGATAAGGCATGCACTTGCTTTTCATATATTTATATCTACATATATGTAAATAAAAAAGTACACATTTGCAATCGGTAGGAAAACATATCTCATTGTTTTAATAGTACTAGGAAACCACTGATACCAACCAACTCAAAAATCACCCGCAGTGATTTATTGATTTATTTTGCTATCAATTCTTCCTCTCCAAGACGTTACAATTTTTCTTTTCCCATTCTGTTGTTTTTTCGATACTCTGTAAACGACAGTTGTGGACGAAAGAAGGATCTTGTGTTATGGGAACGTTAAAGCTGATCTTTATCGATTCAGGCTGAAGTTTAGTTTTCTCTACTTGAACTATTTCCTCTTAGGACTAACTTCCCTACTAGTCCTTTTTTCCATCTTTAAGAGTAGTTTCATTTATCTGAATTTCCACGATATCTTAGAGCTTCATGTTCTTCCAAAGAGAATTTTACAAACGCAAAAAGAACGGTCATACAATTTGGAAAATTGAAGAGAAAACAGAATGACTCTGACAATTGTACCATATTATTATCTGTTATCTATTACGTTTTAAAAATCTAGCAAATGCATATAAATTATGGGCTGAATGTTAAAATTTGCTTTTACACACATTCGTGTGTGAGCTTTCATGTACGCGTGCGTGAGTAATTTTAGCTTTAAGATTTAATATTAAATCATCGTCTTGATTTGTAAGGATTATTTTCTCTGGAAGCTCTACGTTTTAAATATTTTCTTTCGTTAGCTTTCTTTAATCTGACTAACTTGTTATTTTAGATCTACCTTGAACAGTAATTGAAGTGACTTAAATAGCTCATTTAGCGATAGTTACTCAATAATTAAGACAACACATGAAAGTAATAAAATAAAATATGAGAATTACTAAGTTTCAGTTGGTTGCATCAAATCAATAAAGATGGATAAAAGAGGAAATTTGATTTTAGTTTTTCGAATCACCCCGTTTGAAAACTCTGTAACATATATGTATCAAATACAAGTAGATTAATTTGAGTTTCATAAAAGTAACACAAATTATTACTTCGTAACTCATTATTTTATCAACACCTGAAAAATAAATATTATCTGTAAAGATATTATTCGTTACTTGCTTCTAAGCAAAACAATTTCTATTGCAATTATTCTTTCAACGTTACGACTTTAAAAAATGATCATTAAAAATATAATATTTTACTGATAAAATCTACTGTTTGAAAAGTTTTATTAATTTACTTTCGAAATAACCAAAAGAATTAACATCAGTATTAATTTGGAATTCATTATTAAATAAGTCTTATTAATTTACTTCAGGTGATATCTATAGTTACAAATACTTACTGTGAATTTCTCTCACTGACCTTAAAGTACATTAAATCTCTTTTAATTGGCTACTTTTTGGTAGCTTTATCCACCCAGTTTTATTAGTTTTACTACTTAAAACAACTGCAAGAGAAACCTCTTTTCAGTTGTTAGAAAGACTTAAAGAGCGTGATCTGCCTGACACAGAATGGACTTTTTTTAAATCCCAATAAACCTTCTTACTCTCTACAGTGATATAGTGAAATCTCGTCAAATTGATATATATTTTAAAACTTTTCTAAAAGAAATTTTTTGTTATTCAATGAAGTTTAGATATATATGGAGAGAGAAAATTTTTAAATATAAAAATTATTTTCACATCATTAATGCTTTTGTTTTTGTTAAATAGAAAGAAAAAATTCAAAATTTTAAATAACTTTTATTTTTTGAAATCTTCAGATAATCGGCAGAGGTTTCAGAATATAAGTCCGTTTCATAAGAAACATGTAAAAAAAAACTTCAATTTTTGAATCGAAATAAGGAGAGAAATGTTCGCAATAAAGAAATTTTAATTACTTTTTAAACTCTTATATAGTTTTATGTAATTAAGTTCCTACTTTTTCAAAAAAACGAATGAAGAAAGAGATGAGTGGACAGAATTAAGACTCCATTCAAATGCTGTAGTATTCAAAATACAATTCAACTTTAAATATTACCACCACATCTGCATCTCAACCTGTAGTATTTTTAAGAGTTTATAAGTAATTGTTATCTAATTTTTTCATATGAATTTCTGAGAGACAGATAAAATTAGAAATAAATTTTCATTACGCAGGAATAAAAAAGAAAATTTAACTAATACAAAGCTACTTATCTTTATAAACTAGTAAGACTTTACAGATGCCAAATTTCTGTAATTTCATAAAAAGTACTATTTCAAGTTCTTACATTTATTAGGAAATATTTCATATGCTTCTTATCTCAACAGAAAATTATAAAGAGTAACAGAAAATTTAATTAGTAGTAGCTGTTTTATAATTAGTGTTGAAAAATAAAAATGTTCTTCAAATATAAAGAAAATACTTCGATAAAAATTTTTGAGACTTTAAAGTAAATCTTGAAAAACTGCCCAATTATAGAGAATAGGTACTCTGAAATAAATCTATAAAAATACTTAATTTTTGGAAAATTTAAGTTGTCATAAAAAAAAGCTTTTTATAGAAGGCGGTATCAAAAATTATTAAATAAAATATTTTAACATTTTAATTACTTATTAAAATGTTAAATTAAGTTAGGAGTTTAAGAAAGTAAAAATAAACGTATTTAAAATGTTAAACTTAAAGAACTCATAAGTGTACATTCAAAAATGTGAAACTGAAAAAAAAATTCTAGTAAGAAAAATTATTTCAACAATATTGTTATTCCATTGAAAAACTACTATGTTTTCTGTGATAATATTTTCTTTTTGAAAAATCTGGTTTAAAAAGTTTAAATACATTATACAATTCGTGTTACAAAACTTTACGGCTGTATTTATTAAAATTTAAATCAAACCACGTTGAAATCTCGTATTTAATTACATTTAGTGAAAAGCACGATAATAAATTAATAAGGTACACGTATTAATGGAATTTACTAAGAGAATTATAAACAAAAAATTTTAGTAATATTTATATTTTAAAATAATTTGAGATTTTAATCCATAATTGTTATTTTGAAAAGTAATGAGTCAAAAAGGATTCAAACAGTAAACTAATTTAATGAACAAGAAAATATTATAATTTTTATATATTAAATGTTATAAGTTGGCTGTGTCTGATATTTTAAGGGGAAAAAAAGATTAACCTATGTAGCAAAAAAATGTTTTACATAAAATAAATTAATACTTTAAAAGGCTATTTCCTTAGAAAAACACTAATTACTGAATTCAACATTTTATTCAAAATCAGAGCATTATATCTGAAGAAAAAAACGTAATAAAAGATTTTCTGTTCAAGGATAAACTTATTAAAGTATTTGAAACTAATTAGAGAATACATCCAATATAAGATTTCTTCATTAAGTTCGTTACACTCATTTTAATAAACCTTTTCAATGCTTTATAAAGATTTTTTTAATATTTAAGGTCATCATGGTTTAAAAGATTAAAATACCGTCGCTTGAAAGAAATGTCGATTCAAAATATTTTTTGAATCCAATCCTTCAAAATATATTTGATTTGAGCTTAAGGATTTTCTCAGCTTCAATAGTTCTATTCTATTACTTTTTTATGCAGAAAACTTTCAAGGTTTCTCTTGTTATTTTTACTCTTATCAATATAAAAGAAGAAACAGATCGCTGATTTCTGCTCGGAATAACAACATAATTATTTTAACGTTTTTATAAAAATGCTTTTGAACAATTAAAAAATTGACTAACTCAAATAATAAAAACCAAGATTCCTTGTATAAGCAAAATTAATTACTTCATATTTTTTATTTATAAATCCCTACAAAATTCAGTTAACTGAATCAAAAAATGTCACTGTCACAAGAATTTGATATGAGATTTAGGAGAAAAAATAATTGTTATATTTATCTCTGTTCCATATTATTTTCCATTCCAGATTCAAAAACGAAACGTTAACTTTTTTTGCTTGTGAATTATCTTCCTTTAAAATTCATTAATTTGCAATAATTTTTAATTTAAATTTTAAAAATACCTCCTTGTTTTATTCAAAATATTACTTTTTATGTTATTAATTAATTCTTTAAAACATGTATCGTCTGATGAAGTATCGGATAACCCTAAATATGAGGTACTTTTAAGACAGGTTTAATCAAAAGGAATCATTCTAATTCAAAATTCCATATTTACAAAAATAAATGACACAGAATGATAAATAATACATGAATACAAAAAAAAATTGTGGAAGTTTTATATTGTGAAAAATAGATGGCTCTCATGTGTTCTTCGTGAAGCCATTTCAATGAAAGCAGTTTTAGAAGCTTTCACGGAACTACCTCGCAGTTGGATCGGACTAGATGATTTGATGTTACACAGATTGCTACCTAAGTCACCTGATATGAGCCCCATATGATTTCTTCGTTCGGAGGTTTGTAAAAGAAAAAGTGTATGAGCCACAATTACCTACAAATTTATGTGAACTTAAACAACGGTTTTCTGCTACTGTATAATCTATTACCACAGACACTTTACAACATGTTTGGTAGGAAATTACATATCGAATTGACATTATACGTGTACCTAAAAGAAGTTATAACGAACACTTGTAAAAAACCTTCCAAATTGTCCCGTTGCATTTCTGTATTACTTATCATTATGTATCGTTTATTTATGAAAATATACCGTTTTGAAATCGGATAATTCATTATAAGGCATCGATGTACCCTAAATATAAGATACCTGAGGGTAATACCGCCACTTCCAATTCAAACTAAAATTATGATGGCTGTAATGAAATTTTTAAAAATTGAGAAAAGCATGTGGCTATTAATGTTATCTTTCCTCCTTAAGTTTCTAAAAGAATTTTAGTTTTATCTTTACATTTCTATTTTCAAATTTAATATTTAGCCAAATATCTCTTTTTGCAGGTAATATTGGCAGTGAAGGTACATAATTAAGTCACTTTTACATTTTTCTCCATAAACCCATTTCTACAATGTTTTACTTCATTTAAGCAAAAGGAACAATGACATAAAAACACAATATTATTTTTAAGCACATAAGTTTGCCTCCATTTTAAATGGGTCGAATACAAATAAGAAAAAAAATCCAAGTTTTATTCTTTTGACTCCAGTATTCCCTAATCATCTGTCTGTTTGAATTCATCAACCGAAACAAAAATCAATTGAGGAAAAGCGGAATAAATATAATATTACATATAGTAAATGCATGAAACAAAGAGTGTTTGCATGCAGGTATCACACCCACTAGTGAAGAGCAAATGGACCATCAGCGGTCGTACTACCTACAACTACAGGTTTCTGAACACTCTGTGATTCAAGTAAGTAACCATAAGTGATTTGAGAAAATTCGTCACATATTATTGAAGAACATTAAAAATTCTAACAAAACTAATACTGCTTTACATTTCTTCCATTCCTTAACAACCCCCAAAACAGAAAAAATCAAAATAACAACTACTGCCCTGTAAAACTCTGATTACATTTATAAAATTATTCTACAAATCCTTCTCGGTGCATTCTATAGATTCTTCTCAACTTCCTTTACAAAGTAGAAGAATCATTTGTTGGTAAACTTAGAAACTAACACTGATTCTGCCAAATGGCTGTACTACCTTCATTGGCCGTATTATCATCAGGCACCTCACATTTCTTTCAAGAAAACCCTCATATCATCAGAAAAAAAATTATTATTAAAACAGCTTTTAATGTATTTATCCAATTTTTGCGTGTGTACTTTAATTGATTGTTATCAATCAAGCAGCGAATCTTCATTTTTCATTTCAAGGAAGTATTCATGTTTAAAAACTTTCTGTGCAATTTGATCCTTACTGCTGTTTTCTACATCTGGATATGTATTCATGAATATTACACTAAGATATTAAAAAAAAAGTTTATTAATGTTGTCATGTTTGTAGTATGCACGATGTAGGTGTTTAAAAGATTTAGTTTGAGTGAAGAAATTCAAGGGATTATCTCCTTAAATTTTATTCATTGTGATTATTACAAATATAAAGGCGTTTCAAATTATTTTAATTTTAAAAAATGCAATGAAATGTTTTAAAATGGTAATTTTAGTTTTTATTGAACAATACTAGTGATTATTGGCTTATAGATAAATATTTAAATCATATACACATTCCTTTATCATAAACATATGTAAGTAATTCTTATATTTACACTGCAAATGTTAAATAATTTATCACAAAACTCGTATGTTTTAAAAACCAAATTTAGCTTTATGTATTATTTTTCTACTTTTCTGAAAGGTTTTTTGATTTCAAAATAAATAATAGATATATTACTTTTATTGTTCTTAATTTAATTTAAAATTGAATGAAATTTTGAGATGTACAAAAGAATAACAATCCAATTGAATTATAAATATCACGTTTTTATCACCTGTATTTCTAAATAAAATAAATTTTCCGTAATTTTGCACTGAATGTAATATTCATATTCTGATACTACTGAAACAGTGAATGCCTAAGAGGTATCTTCGAATAATATTTAGTCCAACGAGCATTAAGTAATTAAATAAGTGGTTCCTCATGCATTTAAAGAAATACCTTGTTTACATCTCTAAACAACAAGTTCTTAATAATATTCATAATAGTTTGATAATAAAGTTTTGCGATGAATGAAAGAATAATGAACAATTGCAATCATAAATATCATTTTTTTTTATCACCAGTATTTTTAAATAAAATGACTTTTCCTTAATGGTACACTGAACGTAACATTTATACTCTGAGACCACTAAAGTAATGAATACCTAAACGATATCTTTCAATAATATTTAATTCAACGAACCTTAAATATTGAACCAGTGGCTCGCCATGCATTTAAAGAACTTTCTAATTAACATCTCTTCAAGAATCACCAGAAAAATTCACCGTCTTATCCATTGAACTAAAAGAATGCAGCTTCTGCAATACCACGAAATAAATTAGCCGACGGCAGAGAATCTCACTGTCGCATAAAAGAAATTAATAACTTAATTAACGACTTCAGTCATGGTAACATTCACTGTGGGAGAAATCAAATATTGTTAGAAAGAAAAGAGCTGCCTTATTTTTACAGCTGCGTGAATTCTTTCATGGAGTAATTTGAAAAGAATGTATTTCAAGAACACTTATCGAAGATGATTTAGTAAACGTATCACCGTATATTTTCTTTTCATTATTATCTAATCGGTGAAAATAAAAATTCAAATATAGATACTCGAAATAATATTATTAACAGATTTAGAGAGAAGGTTATTTGTATGTATTTATATTTTTTTAGGATGATGCTTTCTTTAATTTAAGACTGACATTTTCATCCAGTGTTAAAAGCAGAAAGTTCAATTCTTTGTAGTTGATTGATTTTCAATGACATTGAATATCTTCATGGAATTTACTGTATCAATTTCAAGATGTAATAGAAATTCAGTTTATAAAATAGAATAATTATATAAAATCTAATATTACAAAGAGAATCAAAGTAAAAATATGTATGTGCCAATTTATAAAATAAAATCTATAAGTTAAAACGATACCGTGTTAAAAACCAAAATTTTTCGGAGATGATACTCCCAAACAATGTTTATTAAACTTAAAATATACGATTCAAAAGGTCTATAATGTGTAGAGTAAAAATAACTTCACTTACTAAAGGTATGGGTCAAAGTTCAAGGACAAATATTTTAGCACTTGGTGTATGCAACTTATATATCACAAATAATACTTTAATATTTAGATACATAATGTAGTCAAATTATTTATGCATAAAAAAGCTTGTTAGACTGATAGCATACAAAAATATTTGCATTACATTATGAAAAGTAACTGGAATTAATTTTATTTTCCTCGTTATTTTTGTGCAATTCATAGTAAAAGGAAATTTAAATTGACAGCCACGATGCAAAAAGTTTTAATTATTATTACTATGAAATAACCCAGATATGTAGATAAAATTTATTCTGCACATTAATTGATCCGTATACGCATACTGTTGCACATTACAGCTATTTAAGTTGATTTGTTTGGTTTCAAGAAGCCGTAGATTGAAGAAACCCTCAGTATGGAGAAGATAGAGTTTAAAAATCTGCTGAGTTCTACAATGTCAACCTTCAAAGGGTTAAGAAACACTGGGAGATATAGATGATGACTATATAGTTATACGTCTTAAGAATAATAAATAAAAATTAAATTTCTTATTTCGATAATTTTAGTAATAATTAAAGCTGTACTATATATACCCCTGGATAATAATTAAAACTTTACGATACTGAAGAATACTTCAATCTACGGCTTCCTGAAACCAAGTAAATCACCATTAATAATTAGTTAACGAATAAAATTATGTACACAATGATTAATTAATATGCAGAGTAAAATTTTTCAGATATCTCAGCTATTTCATAGTAATAATTAAAACTTTACGCCTCCCACTAGTATAAGAGAATCTTCTATTGTTTCATTCTGAATCAGAAATACGAATGCATACAAATACATACTTTATCCTAAATCTATATGTTACAGAGATTGTTGTCTATTAAGGCTTAATAGAAGTGTTTTCTTATAATCTGACAAAACATTCAGGGTTTCAAACATCTTAAACAACTTTTGTAAAAATCAAAATTAAAGATTTTGGAAATATTTTGAAAATCATGAATAGCAACATTCACAAAAAAAAAAAAGAATTATTCATTGTTCTCAAGGCATTTTTCTTCCTTTTTAATGATAAATGCAAATGTGCTTTATATATGCGATATTATTGATAGCCCAAGAGTCATGATCAAGAATTTCTTTTTAACGCCAAGTGAAACCGTAGGCTCAAATCCAAGTTTCACTGTCAGAAATAATAGATATAGCCACATTTTAAATCTAATTGGGTTTCAAACACTTCACACGGCATACTGTAAATAAGATACTCAGGTGTCATTCTCACCCTAAAAGCGGTGTCAAAAAATTAATAAGTTAGATACCAATAGTCGTCTCGTAGCTTTTAGAGTGATCCATCAAACTTTAAGTACAAAATTTATGGGAAAACTTACTCCGATGTGTAATTTTCTGAGGACATTTGTTTGAACTAAATTAAAATAATTAGCAAAGAAGCTGAGAAAGAAAGATATCAACTGCATAATATGAAATACACAAAAAGATAAAAATGAAATCGATTTTATTCAATTATTGTGCTTTCTTTTGAAATCCCATTAATTCTGCTTTAAGAGAATAAACACTTTAAATTTTATTTTCAATTACAGTTTTCCTATTTTAATTATAGGAAACTTCACGTGTTCAAAATCCCAAAAATAAACACTGTTTTAATAGTTCTTATAAAAAAGTAACTTAAAAAATCTTATCTTCTATCTTACTTTCTGAAAACTTAAAATATCTTAGCATCTAACCATTATTAAGCTGTAACAAAAACACTTTTCTTCTTTTTTTAGAGCAGTCTAATATTCCATTTCCCGTTGGCGTGGTGTGGATGTTAGGAGAAGGGGGTGCCAGCTCAGGTGTCTTCCTCGTCACTTGACCGTGGTTCAAAATTACGAGGTCCGTCGCCATTAACCCTCGTGTTGCTTCTAATGCGACGTTAATAAAAAACTAAAAAAAAACTAAAACTGATATTCCCTTTGCTCTCAATTTAGAAGTTTATTTTTCTTTCAACAAATGAATATTTCCTTCTACAAATTTATTTTCCGTCCCCTCTAAATAAAACTAATATAGCTGTACATAAAAAATAATGAATGTATTTCTATGTATTGATAAGATTATGTAGTAGATGTAGTAGATTATGTTATAACTGCCATAAACAGTCATTTTTAGTTATTTTGATTTTATTGTTTAATAACGTCGCCCTGAAAAACAACACGAGAGCTATTGATGACGAATCTCGTAATTTTGAGCTTCTGTCAAATGACGAAGACGACACCTGAGCTTGCACTTCTTTCTCGAAGATTCCACATCATGCCAACGAGAGGACTTGGAATCTCGACTAGATTTAACGTACATCAACCCCACTACAAGACAGGTCTTTTATTAGAATCAGAGCTCGAACCTACGACTCGGTGAAAACAACACCTGCCAGTCCGCAACTATGATCAATAGGCTACTGCAGTCATTTTAAAATTATTTATGAATATCGAATCGGAATTCTGATATTTTAAGTAACTTATTTCTATCTTGCTTTTTGAAAACTTATAATGATGTTACATTTTATTTCCGCAGTTTTGTGTGTATGGATTATTATTTTAATTTTAATTATTTAGTTTTTCAATTAGTAAAAGTGATCTTTCAACTAACCGGAGCTCGTCTTTTATGAGGAAACAAGATTGTAATTGATTGCATGAAATGCAAAATTTTTCTCTTATTACAAACTAGAAAGTATTAGAAAAAATCCTTTTAAGAAACGAAAACAAGTTCAACTCTTACGAGAAAAATTGTAAAAAGTACACTATAATTGATAATCTAATGTAATATGATTTATAATGATCGTATATCAATGATGCATCTTAATAAATTTTACAGATCAGGAAATCCTGTTATCATTTTTCAAAATGATTAAGTATTTATGTGAAATAAAATTAAATATGAAAAGAAAATGACTGAGAGTTTACCTGATGTACATAATTAGCTTAACTGTTAATATTAGCATAGGTTTTTCTTTATATTTAAAGATTTGATTTCTGTTAAACAGCGATACTTTATGAACGTTTTAAATCTTAATAATCCTAAAATTATTAAGTTATTCGAGAAGGGAGATTGTTTGCTTATTCATGAACTGTTGACTTTGTAAGTTGTTATAATTACTCAAAGGACCGAGATCAAATAAAAAAAAAATATCTAATCGAGTTATTAAATATTCATAAAAATATCACAGCCTTATAACATCATAATCAGCATACATTTTACAAGTCACTTCGTAAAAAATAAAAGGGCAACAAATCTTTCAGTCAAAAAACTGAATTCTCATTACAATAAGAAAGATAACAACCCCTCTACCTCTAAAAGATAATAAGTTGATGAAAAAATGTCACTATGTTGACTTAAAATAACCTAAAAGTAAGTTCAAGAATTGCTTTTAAGTAAAAATGAAAACTTTTAGTTACTAGCTCTTTGATTTTAAGAAGCCTTGTAGGTGAGGCTTTGTGAAGGATCGATAGTCCGGCGAGGCGAAACGGCAAATTGAAAGGCATATGCAAAAGCTCTAATCCCATTTTCGTTAAGAGAACATCCGATTTCGGCATTTAACCTATTTCTCCTAAATTTTCTCTCTCGAGTTAAAATCGAAACATCCCCCGAGAAACTCACAAAGGTTTGGAGAATTTTAATTCTGAAAAGGAAATTAAATTGATCCGACGAAACACACTGGGGTTGAACTATTGATCTATTTCTCGCCTCCTTCCCTGTAATTTTCTAGACAAAGTGTATTTGTATTTTAATATGCAATTCCGATTTACAAGTTGACTGAAAGAAAAGCAAACTGTCTATAGAAATTAATTTTAATGCTAGAGTGGTTTGAATCTGATTTAGAAATGGCTGGAATTCATTTAATTGTGTGCTTTTTTGGATTTTATGTCAAAAAGCGTTTTATACAGTGGCAGTTTATTAAAAATTATTTCAACATACACAATTGCTTACAACAAGCTATTTTTGGGTACTTTGTTAAATTCTCTGATATTGAAATGAGAGTATAAAACTGTTCTCGTAGTTTTCTGATAAGAATTGGGATTACAATAATTTCAATCGGTATATTTATATATCTTAAGTCTTTAAAAGAAATTTTAAAATTTTATGTTTTATAATTTCATTTTTTTAATAAAAGAAACATTTAAATGCCAATAACCTTTATATATTTATATTCAATTTTTGCCTCTTTCTAACTTATTGGTTTGCTACGAATAGATTGTTTAATCTTGTTTGGTTCTTCGTCTTGAGTAAGTTTTTAATCCTTTTTATTGATTTATAACTATTTTATTCTTTGACTATGAAATTTATCGTGTATGTATCTCTTTGTTTTCATTGGCATTTTTCTTAAATGTTTCTTTTCCTTCTCATTTGAATCTTAGATCCTTTGAAATTTTGGTACTAGAACCATTTTTTGTATAATATTTTTTTCTGTACGGGGAAAATAATCCTGTGAATATAGATTAACTCCGGAGAAACTCTTAATCCAGTTTCAGAATTAAAAATGTTATAATTCATTTTCTTGTTGAATTTTATCGTTCTACATTTTTCTGACTTTTTCAATCTTTTTTTTTTTTTTTTTTTTTTTTTTTTTTTTTTG
>BMAW01103163.1:24262-104683 GCA_019974015.1 Nephila pilipes
TTTTTTTTTTTTTTTTTTTTTTTTTTTTTTTTTTTTTTTTGCACGAACTTTCATACTTTTTTATTTTACTTTTCTTGCTATCATCTATAGGTGTTATATTCGTTTAGGTATTGATTGAATTTTGCATAAAATTTTATAAATCTTTCAATATTATGAATTATTCATTAGTGCAATAGAAATTAGGCACACAAAAATAAATTAAAATATTTCATTTTTTTTTTATTTTTGTTCCGTTCCTTAATTTATTTCACGCAAATTTTCTTTTTGACTGATTTTAATTGTGATTTATATTTTTTATTTAATATTTATTTCATAACTAATATCATTTAATTCATGTTTAATCTACTTTTTTACTTTTTATCATTTACTACAGTTTAAAATGATGGCCTAAATTTCAAACTATATATATATATATATATATATATAGTGGATGTAACCATCTATCCTAAAATTTTCCATTATTCAGTTCTGCCTTAGTAGAAGGTTAAAGGCGAAATTACAGCTCTTCGACGATGGTATTTAAATAAACCGACTCTTTATTATACTTTTTGAAAATGTAATTTACTTATACTTTTCTATAGATATATAAATGTTATCAACTTTGCGAATTATTTCATTAATTTGTATTTCGTGCTGGAAACCCAATTAATTATAAACATTATGTATTTTGAGTTATTTTCGGGGAAATCTATATTTTGATGAATTTTAATACGTCTGTTATTCAGTTAATGAAGAATGATTTTGAACTGCACATTCAGCTGAAGAATACGTACATGATACAGTTACACAAAGCTAAGTAATTCTTACAGAAACTATTCTTAAGAAACAAATTTTTCAAATTGTGTACATTGTCACAGAGTGTAAAAATAGATATAAATTATGAATGTCATATACATTTTGTGCACCTATTCGCTGATTTCTGTTACAATACATAAACCTCGTTTTAATACATAATACATACGAGATTTGCGTCTGAAAAGCTTTCAATGCTAATTTCTGAGCCAAATATTCAAATAAACATGATACAAAATAGTATTATTACATTTTTTTTTTCAATATAAGAACAAATCTTTTAGAAGATTTTTATTATTTGAGTCGATTGAATATGAAAGTAATTTCGTGTAAAGAAAGAACAGATTATTCACTTTGATTAAAATAAGTTAATCATGGACGTCTTTTTGTTTCTTTAACATTGGCCGTGATCGGAAGTGAAAGGGCACATGAGAGTAAATAAACTATCTCTGTTATTTAAAAACTAAAAATCGAGATGGGTACTTATTGTTACAGAATTATAAGACGATTAATTCAACCAAATCCTTTTTTAGCGTCAGCTCCTTTCGGATAGACTAAGCAGGTCAAATGCAATTGTTTGGCTTAAGTTTATAAATCCATATAAACTCGTATACATTCGAGAAAATAAAACTCTTCCCAAACTGCTGTGTAAGTCATCAGATAAAATAATAGAATGTTATTCTTTGACGGGTTTTTGCGAGCTGAGATTAAGAGCCTTTTTTATTGTTTTATTGCATTATTTTAGTTACTTATAATAATACGTTATATACAACGTAGATTACTTTGAAAGCGTATTATGTCTATCTTTTCGCAATATTAATGCACTATGATAAAGTTTAAGCTTGAAAGTAATTGAAGGAAATTGAAACAACTCGTTCTGATAGCTCAAGTATTAACGCTTTTCGCTACAACTCAGAAAGTCCATAGAATATTTTTTTTATTTATAAGTTTTTTTATCAATTAATATATTATATAGTTTCAATATTAATCAAATATCAATGATATTATTAATTTTAATATTGTCAAATATCAATCATATTACTAAAGCCATGTATTTGTTAAAAACGTGAGGCCGATGCTTTTCCCGCTTCATTGTGGGAGGCTTTCTGCCCCGTAGTGGTGGGAGTCTGTTGACTTGAGTACCAGCGTCGTGTCGAACCTTCAATCTTTGAGTCCTGAGAAAACTCGTCCAGTCGGTTTTCATATTGTTCTTATTAACTAGGCCAAAAAAGGTTACTTTATCATATTCTATTTAATTGCTTATCTCTATTTTTGTTTGTATTCCGCCTACTTTGTTATTGTAAAAAAGAAACTATCAGAAAAACATTTATTTTGCAATTTACAAGATTATTTTTCTTTCAGCAAATGAGTGTTTCTTGCTACAAATTTATTTTCCTTGCCCTCTAAATAAAAGTAATTAAACTGCTCGTAAAAAGAAATGATTGTATTTCTATAAAATGATACTGCTATAAACAGGCATTTTAAAGTTAATTTGATTGTTTATTAACGTCGCACTGAGAAACAACGCAAAGGCTATTGGTGACGAATCCGGTAAATTTGAACCTCTGTCAAGTGACGAAGACGACACCTGAGCTGGCACCTCCATCTCCAAGCTTCCACACCACGATAACGGGAGTTCTTGAGACCCCAATCAGACTTAACGTTCATCAGCCCCACTACTTGGTAGGTCTTTAGTAGCATGAGGGTTCGAACCCACGACTCGATGAAAACAACGCCGACCACGAGTGCCCGACCATGACCACTAGGCTAACGCGTCCAACATCACTCGCAGTTATTATTAACAGGAAATTTTTCTATAATCTTACAAAAACTGATAAATTTGCACAGTGTGCTTGTATAATTAAATTTTTGTGAGACCAATGTCAAAATTTTAATATGAACTTCAATGATACCCTGTCCTCTGACATGAAATTACCGATTCTAACATTTTATTCAGCTTCGTTAATGAAAAAGTAAAAAATGAATTTTAAAAAAATATTGTACTGTTCATGGGTTTTTAAAATAACTCTTATTTAATTTTTAGCAATAATTTTCTTTACATATAAAGGTGACTACAATTATTTACTGAGGGCAATATAAGTTTATTATTTGACAAAATATTCAAAGCGAAAGATATTACTACCTAAAAAAGCATCAAAAAAGATGATGTAAAATTCGTAGATCAAGTATGCACGTTTCTTTTTAACGAGTTTAAAAATAAAAATGGGCTTTCTTAGCCTTTACTCTCCAAAGGAATGACACGTAGCTACATTGTCAGGATAATCTTCTAGTTTAGTACCTAAATGGATAATTTTATTATTTATGAAGAAATTAAAGAGAAAATAAATTTGTCGTTGCAATCAAAATTAAAAGGGTTTTAGAGAGAGCTTATATTGTAAGATTGCAGTTTGAAAAAAAAAATTATGGAAACAAAATATTTATCATAATATCTAATGAAAATTAATTTTGAGTTAATTTATCGGGTATATTCTCCAAAAAATAATAAATAAATAAATATCCTAAAGCCCTCTTTAGAAGTCATGCTTTCATATAGTGTGTTAACTTAATACTTCCTTTAAAATTGTTTTAAAGGCAAAAGTTGTGTGCTGTGAGAGAAATACCGCAAAGATTTCTTTCATGTAAAAATTGTTAGGAGAAAGATGAATTTTGAAAGTTTACATGAAAGCGAATCTTAAAGTTATAAATGTTTGCTTTCTTTTTAGATTCTGGTAGGGTCGTTAATTACTTGAACTTTTCAATTTAGTTTTTGTACCTTTTGTCCTTTCCAAGTGATTCCTAAACCAAAAAAATAGTATATGTTTTTCTCCAAAAAAAATCATTGAAAATTCATCTCATGGATTTTTTTTCTTTCCTAAATTGTTTTTCAGCGTTTACTTCTTTTAAAAAATAATTTCTGCAACAGACACTTCAAAGTACAGTATGCATACAAAAATGCAAAAAAAGTGATAAAAACTGTAATTATATCAGAAGGAAAATATCAAAGTATAGTCCTAATTTTTATAAACTTTTACAAATTTTCAAAATCCAAATGTGCGCCTTAAGAGTAAATTTTGAGTTTTCTCTTCACAATTAAATGATAAAATTAGTATTATGTTTGCTCGAAAAATCACGTTTCATAAATAAAGGTCACAAGGGCAAATTTTATAGTTTTATCGGAGATAAAAAAAAATTCATTGAATAAGTATAAACACTATTATGTCTCAAAAGCACTTATGATGTATTAAATACAATAAATTTAAAATAAACACATCGAGATACATTTAAATACCATCATAAGTAAAACAACCATCTAACAATTTACACGTCATTCCACCTGAGTAATCTACTTTATTCTTATTTTTAGTAACAATTCGCCATCATCAGGTTGATGAAAAGAAAGCATTTCTGAATAGTAGTTTTAGAATTTACAACGTATGAAAATGCGAATCTTTCTGATCCCATAACGTGCGCTGATGAACAAGATTAGGACAGCTTTTGAGTTAAAAAGTTAAGCCGCGTTAATTGGAATGCACAACGCCTCTTACGCAATACATTAGTATTGTCAGATTGGTGATCGATAAAATCGGATAACTAGAGCTTTTGACCAACTTATATCTTCCTTTTCAACGCAGCCCGACTAGAATGATTTCCCCGAGAAAGAAAGTTTTGGCAGTCCTCCAAGTTTCCCATTTACTGGACTGTACTCAAGCGCCCTTTCCGGAACTTTTTGAACATTAGGCCTTTGTTGAATTTCCGCCAAAAGATGAAGCCGTAACTTTTGTTTACCTTTCAAATGCATTTCTTGGCAAAATTTCAGTTGCATAACATATTCGTGTCACTAGTAATTGTAATTTGCAAGTGCTATAATTCCAAAATGTCGTGTTTTTGCGTTTTTTATAAATGTCGTTAATAATAGTGTTTTTTTTTATTATTATTATTATTATTATTTACTGCTACAGAGAGACAGACAACAAGATACTTAGATATTACCAAGGAAGGGGAATCAGTTTTCATTCTAATATTACAACTTTACGAAATTATGGTATTGTACGTTTGAGCATCATACTAGACTAATAACATTGTTATAAAACTAATATCACAACTTTCTTTCAAATTTATATCAATAGAAAAAAAAATTCCAAAGCGAGGAAAAAGTCACAAAACTTCCTGAAAAATGAACATACGCTTATTACTATCTTAAATGCTAATGAAAGAAATCCACATACCTATATCGATGTTTTTTTTCCACGGTCGAGAAATTTTTCAGTAGCGTTTTTATTTAAAATTTTATTCTTAAAGAAATACCTTTATTTAAAAGTATAACAGATAGAAAATTCCTTTACAGTAAAGTAATTTTTTTTAATTGTTGAAAAAGAGAAGTATACAGCGTTATTCAAAATGATTCATTCGAATTTAAAATTCCATATTTTCAAAAATAAAAGACGAAGAATGATAAAAAAAAAATATATACATGAATATAAAGTAAAACTATGGAAGTCTTATAGCACGAAAAATAGACAGCCCTTGTGCGTTCTTCGTGAAGCTATCTCACGAAAGATATTTTCAAAGTTCTCACGAAGCTATTTCGCAGTTGGATCGGTCGCAGTATACCAGATGTCTTGATGTTACACAGCTGGCCACCTGGGTCACCTGAAATGACCCCATTCTATTTCTTCTTTTGGGTGTTTGAAAAGGGTAAATTGTATGAGCCACCAAAATCCACAAATTTATGTGAACTTAAACGATGGATTATTGCTGCTGTACAATAAATTACCATTGACATTTTACAACGTGTTTGGTAAGAATTCACATATCGAATTAACATAATATGTTTAACTGAAGAAAATCATGTCGAACAATTGTAAAAAAAAAAAAAAAAAAAAAAAAACCCTTCCATATTGTTCTTTGGCATTCATGAATTACTTATCATTCTGTGTCGTTTATTTATGAAAATATGGAATTTCGAAACCGGATGAATCATTTTGAGTAACCCTGTATATCTTATGATTTGAAATAAATTCTGTCCTTCTATTTAAATTATTAATAAATTTACAAAGATCAAACTTCCTAACTAAATCAATCGGCATAATAAAGGAGAAATATTGAAAAATTTAGATACTAGTTTTTGACTTAATTTTCATTCTTGGGATTCAGTATTGCTATTATCAACACTATTTAAAATATAAGTTATACGATCGTTTGAACCAAGTAATTTTCTTCAGAGAAATAATACAGAGAGTAAATTTCTGAACATTCTGTCAGGGTTATTTTACAGTGTATTTAAGCATAAAAGAAATATAAATGTAATTTACATAAATTACATTTATGCTTCATTTAAAACAATTTCTCAATGGCAGTAATACTTCTACATTAAATGGATCAAAAATCTGTCTTAACTTAGTCATTAATATGTGCGCGTGCGTGCGTGTGTAATTTGAAAGTTCCGCTTACAGATGTATGATTACTCATAGTGCTTGTTCTTGAGTTACTTTAAGATAAGGTTTTAAAGTCTCTAAAATAACTGTAATAATCTTAAATATTCATATTATTTTAATAATAATTGAATTACTAATACAAAAAATCTGGACATTTCCACTTTACCTTATATGAATACAGTATTTCGTTCTACTTTTTTAGTATTTAATAGAGACTTAATATATAATACTTTGTGATAGAAATATACATTACTATTTTGCCTGATTATCATAAAAATCAGCGTAAAGTAACGATGATTTCATTATTGGTACTGTTTTTTCTTTTATAATTAATGCTATAACTTGAATGTAAGGTCCTATTGCTTCTTGTTAGTGCTTCAAGGTAAGTTATTCTATTCATAATTAGAAAATTTTATAAAATGAAGAATTCTCAATTGTATCTATAACTTTAGCTGATGATGTTTGTATATTTCTTATTTTTCAACATTGTAAGTATATTGCTCAGAATTTAAAAATTTAAAAGCTATATTTTGGACAATAATTTTGCAATTTCAATAAACTTTTGAACTCAGAAACACCATTTAAATGTACAGATTGAAAAAGATATTTTGAATACATTCGTTTACGTATGTATTTCCTTTTTTCAGGAAATTTCTCCCGAGGTGAAAAGGAGTTGCAACAAGTAAGTTTAGTTGTTTTTATGTTATATAAGACCAATAATGTACGTTTTTTTTCTACTTCAATGATTAAAAATCTTACATAATTCGTGGTATCGGATCTTTCATCGGTTCTTTTTTTCAGTAAGTGCTTTTGTGACATCAATTTTTCAGCAAAATATTGAGCTAACAATACAGAGGCTTAGAACTTATTGCATGGAGGTACAGGATAGACACTCGATAATGTGTGTAGTACACAAAATTTTTTTAATCGACTTGATCCATGCATGGTAACATTATATTAACATTTGTTAGCCAAGTGACCATCTGAAACATGATCAAACTCAAATATTTTTATAAAAAAAAATATATATATTCCTAGCTTTAAAGAAAAGAAAAAATAGGATTACATTGAAAGTACCTGTATCTGTATCAAAAGTTATTTTTAAGTTTTTTGTTTTGTTTTCATTTAAGGGACACGTATTACTGTTTGAGAATTACACATTTCAATTTTACTTAAATTCTAGTTTGAAATTTCGCAGTATTGTTACAAGTTGAAATAAGAATTTCTTTCAATAATCTGAATCATTCAGCAAGTATTTAGACTTTTGTGGAAGTTAATAAACATTTTTTTCAGATGAGTCATTGAGACAGTACACAATCGTTTTCTAAAACCAACCATTTAATAGTTATAGAGTATCCTTAATCCAAATTTTTGACGGACGCATGTTTTCATATCATTAAATTCGAAGATTTTATGATAAAATTTCCAAAGATTATGTACAATCTAGGTTATGGAATTATTACAAGACAGTTACAAACAGCCTTCAAAAATACATTCCAATTATCTCTTGTTAGCTTTAATTAATTTTGTAGAAACTTTTTATGTAAGTATGAAACAGTTCAGATATAAATTGCATATGATTTTCATAAATTAAAATTATTTTGTACATTACTCCTGTAGCGTTCGTGGCTTCCTCCCGTCGCGTAGTGATACAAGCACGGTAGAGAATCATCAGAGCGCAGAACCGAGGGAATATATATATATATATTCCCACTGGTGGGAATTACTGTAGAGATCTCAAAATTTTGCCATGTGGTTTCTGCGTTACAAACCGAGTAATTGGAGATAGATGAGAATAACAGCTTGAACCTCCAACAGAAAAATCCTACACTGCATTCCGAATCAAGACTTAGTTTACAATACTACGACTAGGAAGAACAGCGCCTCCGTGACCTCATTCCCGAAATGCAGCTCGGTGATCACAAGACTTCCACGTCTTTTGCTGGAAATGAGAAGCAAGACGGGAAATCAAATTAATAATGACTTGCTCAAGTCTTTTTTCTTACAGAGCTTGCCAACTTAGTAGATACTGGCTATCTCGAATGACCAACTGAAAAAACTGGCTGATCTCTGGCAGTTCCACTGGTAGAGATTTCAGCAGAGGCTGTGCCAAAACCTTTTACACCGGTAGGATCTCCAGAATCAGTCCTGCTCTCAGGTTAACTAAGACAAAGGAACGCAGTTTGAGTCATTTCTATTTGAGGCATTTTCCAAATTCTTAGGTATCGAGGAGCAACACACAACTCAATACCATCCAGCAGCAAATGGCTAGGTCGAGAGGTTCAATCGGCAGCTGAAATTGGCTATAATAGCACATGGCAGTGCTCAATGGACTACGGTATTGCCCACCGTACTTTAGGGATTTGGGGCCACTTGGAGGGAAGATCTACAAGCCACAACAGTGGGGATGATTTATGGAGTGCCCATACAGTTTCCAGACGAATTCCTTTACACATCTAAACAAAGTGCAGATCCTGCTACTTTTGTGAGGAGACTCAGAGAGTAAATGCCACGTCTCTCACCTCTGACGACCCAACATCCCGAACAAAATACAATTTCCGCAAAAAAAGACTTAGCCACATGCAGCCATGTTTTTCTGCGTACAGACTCTGTTGAAAAAAATATTTGAAACCTCCAAACTAGGGTCTCTATGAAACTATCAATCTCCTCAAAAAAGTGTTCCGGATCTTAAGGAATGGAAAAGAGGTTTAAGGGGGCGTCAATGGGCTGAATTCTGCCAACGTTCCCAGAGAGTTGGCAGACATCCCACCTAGCATGAACAAAAGAAAAAAGGTTTCTCATTCGGAGGAAGCTGTGGACACAGAAAGGAAAATTCACAATTATCTACAGAAAGTTGTAACAGGTTAGAAAGCACGACTCGTTACGGCCGCAACGTGATGTTCAAAATCAAGTATAGCTAAAACTCTAACTGTCGCTGGTAGAGGCTACCTGTAGCGGTCGTGGCCGGCGTGAAGCGATACAAGCATGGCATAGAGTCAACAGAGCGCAGGACCAATCGACGAACGAAGACACGAGGCGGGTTGAGCGGAAGAGCTGAGGAGAGCATTAAAAAGACAGTGTTACTAGCCCCGCGCTCGAGAAAGGAAGAAGTGTAAACAGCTCCGCGATCCTAAACTGTTTCACTCACACATGGTCATGAAGATATTATGTATTCTTCTCAATTGAATTTAAATATAATAAATAAATAAATTAATACTTGTATAATTTTAAGTAATGAATAAATTAGTGTTTCTAACGGAGATTAAGAGCTGGATTTGTACAACACGTGACATGATAAAATTGCCATTTCATCAATCATATTACTTTTGCTTTAAACTTGTAGAGTCTTTCCTTCATTATTTAATGTCCCAAACATCTTAAAGTTTAATTAAATAGTCAATAAGTTCACAAATCCTATTGAAGAGACCTTAGAAAAATGACAACATGGTTTATTAACTATCTTCACAGAATAAGTAAGGTCGCTCTCTCTCACGGATTCCTCTTAATTCACTTTAATACTGGCTTAAAATGAAAAATTTTAAGTCTTAGCTTACCAACTCACTGGTACTGAATTAGACATTTTTTGAAAACAACTGATTCGTCTCCTATTACTCTATAATCAGGAGTCAGTTTTAATCAATTTTACCGCAACAATCAAATATAACAATTCACTCCAATTAACATGTAAGCAGCTATCATCTTCTCATTATAATCTGTCCCTTCTTTCTTCTTATTCCTTTTCATTCTATTTCGCTTATATATCACTATAATTAATTCATTACACTTCTTATAATCATCTAATTTGCCTTATCACGTTCCATTTGTGAGCAAGGAGTTTGAATTTTATGCAGTTAAAATTGCAAAAAGTCCTCAAGGTCAATGAAAAGAAAACCTCAAATAGCCCAACGTCACAAACTTAGTAAATGACATTTTTTTTTTTTTTTTTTTACTTTCACTTCTACAGATGTTTAATATTTGGATTTGAGAACTTTACTCTTTCTTTTGAAAATGGCTACATGATAAAAGATAAACTTGTAACGTTGAGCAATTGACTATTTGCTCTTCACTTTCTTTTTGAGCTTTACGATCAATATAATTGCTTAAGAATGTAATATCTTTCCAACCAAAATAATACTTCATTAGGTAAATTCAATGAATAAAGAGAGAGAAGTGAAGTAAAGTGAAGTGATTTAGAGATATATAAATGAAGTTAATTAAAAGGAAAATAAAAAGACATAGAGGATAGCGATTTGCTAATAGAGACTTATAATAGTTTTGCGACTTATAATATCTTAGTTTTGCGAATTAAAACGAATTCTACTTAAAGTATTTATTCAGAATCAGCTGTTTGTAGGAATCCATTGAATCCAACGAGTGAATTAGTAAGCTAAGGATTTATTAGTAGTTCTCAACTTAGAATTGATAATTTAATAGAGATTCGAGACAAAGCGACTTAAGCGATCCATCAGTGACTACTAATAAAACACTTCGGTTTGCTCTTACATGTCTTCAATTGAGTCATTATTTATTGCTTGATATCTGCAACTAAGATACGATGCAAGGGCAGATTAATGAAGAGCAGTTCTTACAATCCGCGTTGTTAATTATTTTTGCTTTTGAAACTAATCAGCAATTTTGTAAAAATAAAAAACGTTACCTTTGGTAGAGAAATAATAGCTTAGGGAAAAGATTTAGCGATATTTTTTTTATTTTAGAGTGTGGAGGCACTGATAAAACGCAGTTTAGAGTTTCCATCCGGAGACGTGAATGGGTATCCTGCTCTGTTGACTCACAAGACATCTGACCTTCTCCGAGAAGCAGAGCATATGTTAAACAGAGTCAAGAATTTAAAAGAACGCCGTTGGGTTAAAGCTTTTATTCTTCGACTGAAACTTCTGACTGGCGTTCTAGAAAATTCAGTCGTTCAAAATACAGATGATGTGAGTATTAATAAAAGATTTGAAAAATAAACAGAAAAACAAATAAAAAAAAAGTAAATCCGACGCTCAGAAAACTTAAATTACTCTCATTCCCAGAAATAATTTTAACAATTTTTATATCGGTTCCGAATTCATTAGCTTAAATATTGAAAAAGGAATGAAAAAATTCTGAATTAGATAATTCAAAAATTTATCTAGAAATACATACAAGTAAAATAAATTGAATACCTTCCATGAAATGTTACTGTTTACATGTTCTTTAAATCAACATCAATTTTATTTTTGATTTTTACAGAAGTTTTCACAGAATGCAAGTCTTTCGTACGCATCTGTTTCACAAATTTCCACTCCAATCCATGGATCGACCAACATTTCTATCATTCAACAACAAGCTGAAATGACGGCTACATATCCTGTAACTGAGGCTCAAATGAAACAAATGCTGGCCATGAACAACTTGGGGTCTGAACGTCAAGCAGCTACTTCACCTGGTTTGGCGTCATTGATGACAGAAAAGAAATCTAATGGAGAACAAGATGATGAATTGGTAAAGGAGCTTGAAGACCTTCGCAAGATAATTAATGTGGACAACCAAAAAAATTTGCCTTCTCCAAATGATAAAGAAGCTGGAAATGGGGCAAACCTAATGGTTAAAGAACCAGAAAAAACAGCTGTCAAAGAAGCAGAAAAGATATCTACCATCACGGAAGCAGCAAGTCCAGTTAAAATACCTGCACGAATTCTACCTTCCAAGCGAATGGATCCCTCCCTCACCGATTTCTTCATCGTGAGTAGTGTTATTTTGCAACCATAACTGTATTACAAATGTGTTTTCTCAGTGGTAGGTCTTAATCCTTTTAAATATTTTCGCTCCCCTCAACATCTCCGAATTAATTTATATAAAAGAATATTTAGCAAAAGTAATAATAATAACAATGGAACCCCCTAATTATAAAAAAGCCTGAAAGCTCCGTTTTAATCAGCCCAATGAAAGACTACGACTTTTAATAAGATCCTACTTTAATGGAAAGTATTAGCACCTTAGATAATCTAAAAACATCGTCCTTTCAGCATTAATGTTTTTCAGCTGGATTTTCAAATTTAAAAAAATAAATAAATAAAAGTTTTTTCAGAAGAAGAAATATATATATATATATATATATATATATATATATAAACTTTCATTTATTTATTTCTTATTATAAATCCTTCAACGCTTGATATCTGTATAAAAAGAGATTATGAGGTGCGAAAGGAATTCTAAGTGAGGTTCTTACTCCATCTCAAGTCAAAAGAAAGAGTGGAAAGATATGAAGCTCTGACATTCTCAGGATCGTTGAATAGAAGAAAAGACATTTGTCAAAGTAGCTCTCAGCTTTCAGGATTCAGAGATTATTGAAACGAATCAAATTTTGCCTCCAGGCAAAAAATGAATTTCTCAAATTCATCAATTTCTCCTTCCACATTTTATTACAAGTTTAGTGAGCAATAAAATGTCATTATCCTCAAACAAATATTGTTACAGGAGAATTTGACATCGTATCTAATGAAAATAATAGAATCATACATACAAAGCAAATTTACCCATCTGGTATTCTCCATTTTTTTAATCATTTATTCTGAATAAGAATACTTAGAAGCGTTTAGGCGAATGCTATTACAGATAGCTTCAAATGTTTTGGAATCATAAAACTTCCCCTCAAAAGCCAATAAGTGAAAAGGCAGAAGCACATAACTAAATCACTTCAAGAATTTAAATGGATTCGCAATTCAAGAATAGTTTAATTTAGTATAGGAATCTGCAATAGAGTTTAGAAAATTTAGTTGAGATGCATTTGAAGTGAGCAAATTAAAATGTACTATTTCTGTCTCTTAACACGGAATAGAAACGTAATTGCTTTCACGATGGTTTCTCAGGACTTCATTAGTAGCTGTGAATTGATTAGTTGAATTGCAATGCCTTAAATTGGTCATGGAGAAACCATTTAGATCCTCTCTGCTGTTTTGTTAGTGAGCTTCTTAACACATTATGAGATAAATATAAGCTGCCAGTTAATTCCTTAGTATTAATGATAAAATGAAATAAACAAAAGAATACTTCATGAGTAAAAAGCAGTAATAAATGAAAATAATTTCGAAGCCCCAGTAATGAAATTATAATGAGTTATTTTCACATTTTTCCTCTTCCATTAAAAATGAATGTTTTTCTTGAAAAGAAATGGAAGTTTCGGGTGAATCAATAAAGTTTTTTTTATAAAGCCTGGTATTTATTTGCTATTTAAAGAATTTTATAGAGATAAAAAAAATAATAATAATGCAAAAGAAGTCGATTCCTATAATAACTAATTCTGTTTTAAAAGTCTCGAAGAAGCATCGAGAGGAAGAACATTGTTTATATTTTTGTAATTTTTTATATCAACAGAATTATAATTTATAGGGGAAACCCCATGTTCATTAATGAATTAGAGACAAAAGAGAAGTTTTATCTCTGAGTTGTTAACATTAACGTCATTAGTTTTAAGTAATACATTAGATTTAAACTAATTAAAAGAAAGTATCTGTTGTATTAAGGGGTCTCAGGACTTTTAACCAGTATAAATGTATGCGAAAAAATATCATTTTTTAAACCAGTGTAACTTATCAATGAAACAAAGCAGAAACTTGACACTTTTACCTCATAATATTCACATACATTTACATTAATTCTCATATTTTCATGTAATTTAAAAATACTCTTAAAAATTTGTAAAGAATTATAAATCTGGCACTTCTTCAAAATTATGAAAATCAATATTTTTCTGAGAGCAGGATCCTGAAGTACAAAATAGATCAAAACTGAAAAGTAATATTATTTAGTTGAAATTTGTTCAATTTTGAGACTATACATAATTTTTAAAAAGTTTAAGGAAAACAAGTTTTAAATAATTATAAGCATATTATGAAATTTTTCAAAAAAAATAGAATTAATAATGTAAAAAGTTTTCTGTTACTAATTTGCTTAAAAATTGATGTATAAGTCATAAGGAAGCTTATTTCGAACCCAAGTATGAAATTTGAAACTAATAGGATAAATAGTTTCTGGGAAATCATGAGAGCATGCAAAAAATTTTATTTCAAGAAAAATATGTTAAAATTTTTAAAAAATCGAAAATTTTCATATGTAAGGTCCTGAGATCCCATAAAACTCTTGTAATAACACTTACCAACGTTTCTCTAAGTCCTATATTCTTATAATTATAACGAATTAATCATTTTGATATAATAAAAAGCTAAAAAAATTTACCTTTAAGAGTTAAGATATCATTCCTTTTTACTTGCAAAAAAAATTGTTGACTAGTTGTTAATTTAAATTAATAGCCTTATTATTACGAGATTTAATTTTTTTGTTAGATTTATATACTTTTGCCTCTGTTAATCTGTATACATAAATAAGTTGAAAAAGATTGCAGCAAAATTATCATAAAATGTATGTTTGTTTTTTAGGAGAATGAGATAATCTTGTTCAAGCAGAGTCTGGCCAGAGAAGTAAGTTTTCCCTGAAAAACTCTGATTTTCTGATCAATACCTCTGATCAGTTTTCTGATAAATTTATGCTTAGCTTCCTAATCTAGGAAAAGTATGAAAGACATTTTTCCATTTCTACAGAGATCTGCACATGATTTTCAAAGAATTTTATTTTTGACAACAAAAGAGCTATGACAAGTAAAAAAAATTAAAAAGTTCTTTGCAAAGTTTGGCAAAGAACAGATTTAGCCACCCAAGGTGCGCTTTTTTTAAAAAAATTATTATTAAATTACTGAATTAAATATTTGATTTAAAGTAAACGTTTAAATATCGATAAATGTACAATTGTAAATTTTTCCGATATTAAAATTAAAGGAAACGATAAACTATTAAATTGAATATATTTAAGCTAAATGTAATTAAAATTAAACAAACGATAAAAAAAATTAATTGAATATTATATCAGCTATTTGTAATTAAAATTAAAGCTAACAAAAAAATTATTAAATTGCATATCTTTAGCTAAATGTAATTAAAATTTAATCAAACGATAAAAAATTGAAAAGTGGGATCTGGTACCCCAAAAGTGATCTGGTACGTGCAAAGTTATCCAACTAAAACAATAGCCCCTTGGGTGGCTAAAAAATGTAAAGCATGAACACATTTTAAATTCCAAAAAGCTTATAGGGAGGAAGAGGGAAATAAAAATTTAAAAAAAAAGAGCATTCTAACACAGTTTTTAAAAAATAGGATTTCTTATACATAGCGAAATCCAGCCCTTATAATTTATCTTCTACTAACAACGATTCTAACTGATGAGAGTTTTATGCATGATACCTACATTGAAAAGATTGAAGCTTAGTATTATTAAGATGACTAATTAGCTATTGCATGGTTTTTTCGCCTGATAAATAATTATCCAGTTCCATTAAACAAGGGATAATCAATTACTTCTTTCGTTGATAAAGATTTCATACTTTCCCTGAGGCACCTAATTAAGTAATAGAGATAATTTTTTATGATCGTTCCGAGTTATTATTATTTTATGATAATTATGTAATGGTAAATTGCAATCATTTTTGTAATTCGACCCGTTACTTTATTTCAATGCTGAGTAACAGTACAAAAAAAAAAAAAATAACTGTAAATACAAAGTGATACAAGCACTTATTTTAATGAAATAAAATAATCTCTTCATAAATTAAAGTATTTTTAAGCATTATTTTTGTAGCATGAAATAGAAAAATAGAAATAAAGATTAAAAAATTGTCTAGATTCTCGCCAAAAAAATTTATTTTGCACAAATAAGCCTTCAATTGGGAAATTCGCTTACAGATGGCAGCACGATACCGAAATTTTCTTCCCCGCTTTTTTTTTTTTTTTTTTTTAATATTGTTTATTCTACTAGAATTGTGCGAGATTTCTTTCCAAAAGTACAAAACTGCAAATAGCGGATATCAGTACTTCGCTTCCTTCTTGAATAAATTTTCCTTTTTGAACAAAAAGAAAAGAAGAAAAAAAAAAAAGAAAAACAACGTACGTTGAAAGATTTATTTCGTAAATAGGTAATATTAATTGAACATTGTTTTGTTCTATAAACTAGATGGGACCTAAATCATTATTTAATCAAATACAATTTTTTAATGTAATTAGTTACCAAAATATTTTTTTTAATATACTGTAATTCGGTCCATATTTAAGACACGTACAGACCCTTTACGATTGATAGAAAGCATTGCACAAGTAATACACTTGGGACACATATATGCTATAATTAATTCACTTATAATTATATGCTATAATTTAGTTGTCACTTATATTTAATAAAATCTCAGTTTTATTAACTAAAATAATAAAACAAAAGAATTGTTTCCACATTGTTCTTTATTTTTTCCTGACAATATAAATATTAAAATGTTTTATTTACTTTCCTTGCAAGTAATATTTTTTCCCTGCCCCTTTTCCCTTTCTTCTTTTCTAATCAAATTGAAACTTTCCACAACTTTATAATATATTTTTTGCGTAAATAATATAACTTTTATTTTAAGAATAATTTAAAATGTATTTCTGGGGAGTGGAGGGGCCCCGCGTCTGTTTTGGCCCTTAGACTATCTTGTCTCAATAAGTATATATATATTTCCTGTAATTGATATTAGCCTCCTAAATTCTTTTTACTTAAATTTTAAAAAAATAGAAGAGTTTATTCTTCTTTCATTTAAATTAAAACATAATTGCCCGTTGTACGGAAATATCCCGGTAAAAATATTTAAATGCATTCTAAAACGAAGAATAAACAAAATTACAAATGATATAACATACTTATAGCGTTCAAATACTTAGATTTTAAGAAAACTCAGGCCACAGTTTTGAAGAAAATAGATATTCTGATATATGAGTGCATTTTTAAGGAAAGATATTAAATATTACAGGTAGCTGAAATGCAACGCTTAGGAATAGTTGACGGTGATTTACCATATGAATTTCTCCATAAAGTTGATGAATATCTTACTCTTGGTAAGTAAAAAGCACACCAGTTTTAGCAATAATCAGTTAGATTAATTTTCAAAAATTTTAATTGGTGCACTTAAGAACTTGCACAACTAAATTTTCTTAGCTCTGTGTACTCGTAGATTAATAAATTATATTTTTTTTACATAAAATAGAAAAATTTCTGGATTTTATTAAATTACTTAAGAAGCGGATACATGTTTTAACACATAAACCAATAGCAGGTGACTAAAGTAAAATTTTAAATTTTAAGTCTCTTTTATTTAACATACCAAAGTCAACTGAGACATGATCGCCAAAGTAGCACAGAAAAAATCGTTATTTTGTGGCTTAGTATCGCCACTCTCCTATTGTTTCTATAAGGAATATATATGTAGCTTTTAAAAATTAATATCTTGAATAATATTAGAATATTTTTAAAATCCTTAAGATCTCCGTAACATA
This sequence comes from Nephila pilipes, assembly GCA_019974015.1. Taxonomy (NCBI): domain Eukaryota; kingdom Metazoa; phylum Arthropoda; class Arachnida; order Araneae; family Nephilidae; genus Nephila; species Nephila pilipes. The sequence continues at coordinate 41,886 of BMAW01103163.1, forward strand.
GAACTTTTATCTAATTCGAGACATGAGTCTCAAACTAGCAAGCCTTACAATTTTTTTTTTTTTTTTTTTTTTTTTTTTTTTTGGAATTTCCCCATAGAATAACCTTAGATGTGACACAGTACGTACATGTTAAGCAAAAGTATCTTTACAATTGATACAATAACTTCATTACGATAATAATCAGACAAAAAAAACACCTGAATTTTAATAATTGAATTGTAAAATACCACATTCCACATTTTCTATAAAAGCAAATAACAATTCCTAAATTTTTATTTAGAAGATTAAATTACTTACAAAAATTTAGTAAATGAATGATAAATTACTGATATAATCAAAACTTGTGACGGTTCAAAGGGTAAGTCATAGCTAAAGATAATATTTTAATCGTCATAACACATCAATCAATAACTCCCGAGACTAACCCAGAGATGGAGCTCGTAGTAAACCAGTAACCAGGTCTTTCTAGAGTACTAACCTTTGCTTGAAACGTGTCAAAATTTTAAGTCGATCGGACCAGAAACAGCTGAGTTATCGAGGTTGGAGTAAAGTCGTTTTGTAGTTTGTTTAAAAAATGGAAAAAACCGAGTTTCGTGTTCTGATAAAACATTGTTTTTTAATGGGTAAAAACACCGTGCAAGCGAAACAATGGATTGAAAAATGTTACCCGGACTCTTGTCCATCAAAAGCAATGATTTGTCGGTGGTTTGCCGAGTTTAAACGTGGTCGTACCCACACAAATGACGCGGAACGCTCGGGTAGACCTGTGGAAGCCGTTACACCGGAAAATGTGAGTGAAGTGACAAAAATTATAATGAAAGATCGTAAAGTGAAGCTCCGTGAGATTGCTGAGATGACACAAATATCATATGGAAGTGTATTTACTGAAAAAGGTTTTTTGAAGTGAAGTGAAAAAGGTTTTTTCCAAGTGGGTGCCGCGATTGCTTTCGATGGAACAAAAACAGCAACGAGTCGATGATTCAGAAAGCTGTTTATCGCTATTTACTCGCAACAAAAAAGATTTCTTGCGAAAAAAAAAAAAAAAAGATTTGGAAAAGCGTTGGAACAATTGTATCACCCTAAAAGGTGATTAACAAAAGGTGTTATGTTGATGAATAAAAAAAAAATTTGCAAAAAAAATGTTGTTTTCAATGTTAGTCTCGGGAGTTATTGATTGATGTGTTATTGACAAATTTAAACATCAATTATTCACTTCCTTAGAAAATGTTAGTAAAAATAAATTACTTAATAAAATGTGTACTGCTACATAAAGTTTCTCTCCTATGTTGAGATCATCTTAAGCATTAGCGAGAAATGAAACACGTGGAAAATGCCTTACTCATTTGAAAATCCAAGTTTTAAATTAAAATATACAATATAATTTGATAGGATCTGTAACCAATACTTCGTCCAAACTGAGAATTGTTTTTTAAAACTATAAAATTTAGTTGCTATTTAATTAGTTTCTCGTTTATATTTCAGATCCAAACTCAGAACACGCCAGCATAATATACAAGCAAGAAAGACCCATCGAAGATATGGGTGGCCTCAACTCCAACATTGTGGATCCGTACAATGCAAATTTTTGGAGATCGCCACCAGCTGTGTTTCCCACGTATCGCTCATTCAAAGACATAACTACCAATGATTCTATTCCGGGAATACACACGGGTATAGCTCCGATTGACCAACCAATATTCAATAGGCAATTTCAAACGGCAAATGCTCATCCCCGAGCTAATTTGCACCTCAACCCTGCAGGGATTCAGAAAATGATTGAAAAATTGCAAAAAGAAAACGTTAAATTTTGGTTAAAGACTGCTCGGGCTAAAATAGCCGAAAGGCAAAATTCAAATGGTAACCCAAATCAATTCTTGCATCCTGACAACAATTCTCCAAACAATCCATCTATGGGCATGATTCCTGTTAACCCCGCGTATACCCATGTCGCATATCCTCACTTGATAAACCTGAACCGCCAAAATCCCCCGGTCTCAAGGAACATAATATATGGCAAATCAATCACTTCCAACATAGATCTGAATCATAACACCGATAATGAGTTCAGTGACGAGATGAAACGTGAGTTGCGCGACGGTAAGGTTATTCTTCTATCCGACAGCGTTGTCCGTTCTAATTTTGAACAAAATGCCAAGAGCCCCAATGAGACCAAGGATGGAACCATTGAAAAACGTAAAATTCCTAAAAATAACAGTACCGAAACAAAATAATAAAAAAGAGAAGAGAGAGTCTGAGCATTGTACCACTCTCCACTCTGAATAAATTTGTGTGAATTTCATGACTTTTTTTAGTTTAATTTTGAAAATGAATTTAATTTCCTTAATTTCTTTAATTGAATTAATTTAATTTAATGAATTTAATTATTAAGACACTTATAAGTACATTATGGCAGAATCTAAATTTTATTATTCTTTAACTCAACCTTTTAAACATGTTCAGTTACATTTCAAAGATCGCACAGTGTGCTTAGTTGAAATTATACACACATTTTTTTTCACCCATTTAATATTATAATTATATGCTTCTTAAGGTAAGGCATTACTTTACCTTCTAAAATTGATTTAGGTTTTTATTTTGAGTAGGAGAGTGTTACAAACGGGTGAGAACGGAAAAGAGAACTGAACCAAATCATAAAAAAAGGGGGGATACATCTTTGAGCACTTTAACAAAATTGTTCAAACAATTACGCAGTAGATAGAAGACGAATTTCTTTTCAACTCATTCACTGGAAAAAAAAAAAAAAAAAGTTTATAATAAAAACTCAATTGCTAGAAAGTCACATGTGGTGCAACTCTAGAGCGACAATAATCTAGCTGATCTCATTTACCAATTTGATCTGACTTGTTAACATACTCTTATAAGAAATTAGCATAAATTAATTTGTTTAGTGAATGAAATTCATTTGTGCATCTAAATAGTTTAAAATAGTAAATGGGATAGTTATAAAATTTCTTTGGAAATATTACATATAATTCTACACAAAAAACAATTAAAGTTCTTTAAAAAAAAAAATGTATTGTTTATTTTTAATGACTATCCCCTGTACTTTTTTGTAATTGTAATTTATTGTATAATAGAATAAGAAGCAAAATATATCGTTAAAGATCGTAAAATTAAATATTTTTAATGTATCAATTTTAAATGTATTATGACATATTCTATTGCAGCATAAATGAAATAATATTTGAGACCAAAATTACGAAAAAAATCGGAAAAAAAAGAAAAAATTCACAAAGCTTAAAAATCAAGACTTCAACATAAAATTTGAAATCAAACTGAAAATAAAACACACACACACATCAAAATAAGAAAAATTATATACATCTTACTTCATTTAAAATTTTACCTTAAAACATGTATATATGCATGATTTTGAATAATTTATACGGCAATTTTGTCGAATGAATTAATTAACAAACGATAGTGCAAAGGACCTTTTATATCATACGAAACAAAAAAAAACGCACAGAAAAAAGACATTGTATGATTTGAAGGTTGTTTCGATTATTTTAAAGGATGGCATATTCAAATGTTATTTATGACATATTCAAATGTTATTTTTTAATGCCAAAAAATGATCAAATATAAATTGTTTTTATTTGTTTTCTTTAGAGAACAGCAAAAAAAAATTGAAGGAGATTATATATCAAGAGCTTCTCAAGAAGCGTAATAAAGTATAAATTTCAAAAAAATTATATTTTTTACCGGCGAAGATACACTTCTAAAGGACAGGGAGTTATTCCTCAAGAAATAACTCTCTCTGTTTGTTTTGCAATGAAATCCTAGTAGACTAGAATTGACATCATTTTATTTTCAAACTACAGTCATTTTTCCGGCTTCTTAACTTACTACGTGTTTTCATTTATTTTTTCAATAAATTAAAGATAAATTTACAAGGGAAAAATACTTTTGAGCCATTAAAATTACTTAATTATACATTGCAATTGCTTATGGTGCTTATATAAATGTAAGTTCTATAAGTATCAATGAAAAATTCTAATTCCAAAGTTATGGTACGAATATTCAAATATCTAAATAAATGCAGCCTATAATCGTGTTATTAGATCATATCACGTGTGAAAAATGAGAATCTCATCTGTTTGTTTTTAATTTATTTTAAACTAAATTCGCTGGATTATTGCCCAAAAGAGTTGTTCTTTAAGCAGCTGGTGGTGGTCTGACCAAAACTGAAATATGTTCTCATATATTGAATGAAACTAACATCATGTTGTTTTAAAATCTTGTATACCTTGTATTGTTATCGAATGAAAATAAAGATATGAAGCATATTGAATTAATGGTGTTATTTCTTTCATGACGGGATTACACATATAAAAAGACAGGATCATCTTATTCAACAAAAAATAAGTTCTTAAACTGAAAGTATTTATTACAATTGCTAAAAACTATTTTTATTGCTTGTTTTAAGAAATTTTAGTGTTTGTTTGGTGTTGTTAAAATAAGACATACTTATGTGTTTTACTATTACATAAATTTCATCACCGTAAAATAAGAACAACTTTTAGAAAAACAAGATTAAATTCAGTCAAAATTCACACTTTCGGAGAAAATAATTTTTGACTACTAATTACGAAGAAAATATAACTTTTAACAGTTTTTGGAAATGGTAAAAAAGTGAAGAGTTTGAAATTCGAAAAAAGTCATATCTTAGGAAAACAGCACAGAAAATAAATAGATAAGCACGCATAGTTAAAACTATTTTTTTATAAATGTAGTACGTTGGCAAATCTCCAGAAAGAGCACAACCAAAAGGGAAAATAATAATAGGAAAAGCAATTCTATTTTAACCAAAAAAAAAATGATAATATATTCCATTTCAACCAAAATATTTGTAAATTTAATTTTAATCAAAATAATGATACATTCCACATTAATCCGAACTAATTATGATAAATTATATTTTACCAAAGAATTATAATAATAAATATTTGAACACTTTCACAAACATAAAAATAAATAAACTGATACTATTAATTTTAAACAGATGTATAGAAATAATTCACTGAGTAATTTAAACCAAAAAAAAAAATAAAGCATTCTATAAGTAACTTAAACAATACATAAATCATTGAATTAGTAGTTTAAACAATGTAAAACATCCAAAGAGCAATGAAACTGCAAAACTAGAGCTAAAATGAAATCATGGCTTAACCGTTAAACGACTTTCAAAGAAACAAGCGTTCGTTCGCAATACATAAATATATCATGACTAAATCCAACACTTCAAGTCCAATTCATATCTAATTTATTGACTGAATGAGTCCACAAACTCCAGCATTAATTTCATGATTTCAAAAAAGAAAGATATTTGTATACTGTTATTACAATTCTGTTGAAACAATTGCAATACGGAGAAAGATATTCTAAATCTGATTATTTTGCAGAAAAAATATATTAATCGAAGTATGTGTGTATTTCTTATCAAATAAAACAAGATAGAAATGTTAAACAGGTGATAAGAAAAATGAATTTAGACTTTGCAATAAAATAAAGTTAGCATTTAACAGATAAACACGGAAGTTTCGGGAAATAGAAGGGTGGAATTTAAAGTCTCTTAGATAAATTCATAACAATTATTTCAATAAGCTTTCCTTTCTTCAAACATTCCTATCATTTCACTAAATTGGAATCAAACAGCGGATATACTGCGAGAAGTGTTTCAATACTAAAATAATAAATTTCTCAAAGAGATTTAATAAAAAAAACATTTTTTGTCTAAAGATCTTTAAGAAACAATGCGCTTTCTATGTTCATAAAGTCAAATAACTTTTTCACATTCTGAGGCTAGTGCGGTGTATGTGATATTTAAAGTATATTCACGAACATAATTATCTTTCCTGAGCGGAATAAATACTCTACAAAATTCTCAAGATTTCTGTACCAGCACCAGAAAATAATTGTTTTTAACGAATATTTCTCAGAAAATTTTCAAATTACTATTGAATCAAATAGAAAATATTTAAATATATTCGCGAAATTAAATATCTTTCCAGGACAGATTAAATGTCTGCAAAATTTAGAAGATTTCTATATCAACATTAGGAAATAACTGTTTTTTCCGAATAAATTAATCTCAGAGAGTTTTTAAATTATTATGTTAGATTAAAAAAAAAAAAAAAGAATTCTGTTCAAAATAACATTATAATGTTATTCTATATTCAAATATATTATATAAGTAATATTCATTAAATATTAGAGAAATATTATATTAAAAAATTACGCTATAAAATTGATATTCACCAAAGAGGATCATGGACAGAAAATTAATTTGCGATTGCCTAAGCTTAATTTATGATAATAGTTAATACGTATAACGGTACATATAATTACGCAAATTAATTACCTTTATCTTACTAATACTTAACCTTAACTTTACTTTTTCAAATTACATTAATTTATTACATATGTTAAAGAACCACATGAAAATAAACTGATTTTAATTTAATTTTAATTCTGATAAGAACACATAAATGGCTTCATTAAGCAATGTATCTGCGGAAATTATAATCTCTAAATAAAATTTTGTAATTAGTTATTCTTAAAATATTAGAATGTTCGTGAAAAAAAAAATCAGAAAATGCTATAGGTAAATACAAGATTATTTTTTATCCCTAGAAATAAAGCAATTTTTGTAGAAAAAGAATTCTGAGGTAGTCAGTGCTGAATTTTTAATGAAAAAAGTAATACTTTAAAATTTTTTAGAGTTTCTGGGTTCTTTTAGAGCTTCTCCCATCTACAGAAAAGTTTTTGACATCCATTCTTTATCCTTAAATTAAACTTTCAGATTAAGAATAATAATAAAAAAAACAATTTAAAATCTAATCAAATTCTCATGTAATCAGCGTCCAGTTTTGCCGATTTACCACTATGCGCCTGAAAATTTTGAGGTTGGGGTCCAGACCCTTAGTCACCCCTTCTCCCTGCCTGTACCACTGTGTGCAACTTCATTTAATGTGATACGATATCCAGTATAATTATAACAATAATATTGTACAATACTATAAAAGCAAACGATTAAATACACTACAAGAGAACAATATTCAACAACATTGTATAATTTTAAGAATATTCCATTTCAAAAAACATAATATTTAAAAATATTAAAGAAAATTATTTGTCACATATAAAAATGTTATTCGATGATATTGCTCGCATTTTATTCAAGTATATTATAAAAAAGTCGATATTTCCCATAAAAATCTATAAAAGTATTTCATTCAAAATAACAAAATGATAAGCAACCCTTAGTTAAAAATGAACGATGTAACATATATTAAGTTGAAAATCTATAATATTAAAATAAATAGTAATCCTGCAGAAAAACAGTTCAAAATACGATGGGAGGAATCTCAGAATCTTTGCATATCTTTTTATCAAAAACTTGCTGGATTTTTCAAAAAAAAAGAATTTAATTACTGCTTATATTTTTACTTTTAACTGTTTTGGAATGAAATATAATTAAAATGTCTAGCAAAGGTATAAAATTGGATAAATACATATTAAATATAAGACAAAAAATTATTATTATCTTTTCCAGTCGATTCGAAAGTAAGCATGTGTTTTACAATAAATATTTAGTTCCATTTCCTCCAGCACTGCACGGTATCATCCAAGCAATGTTCAGTCATAAGTGTTAGAACGCACATTTTATTGTGTAATTACAAATGCGCATGATTTTTTTTTCTTTTTTTTTGTAAATAATCAGTTAAGATTATATATATATTCCCATCGTCTTTTATAAATCTGTTTAATACTTGTCACAGAGTTTGAAAAACAGATGACATTTTTTTTTCTGATCATACTGCAAATTTTACTTATTTGAAAGATAAAACAAATAATTCGGTCTCTCGAATTTTAAAGTTGGTTTGGGAGGAGAGGAAACCTTTTGCTTCCATTTTTCGACAGTTGCTACGAGAAACTCTTTTATTAATTTATTCAGTGAAAGGAAAATAAAAGAACTGTTAGTGTAACTAATGTAATTGTAAATATGTAAGAGATTTTCTGATGGAAGTGGAAGATACGTAGACAACATACGCAAGTTATTTCTAGCTGAATATTTTTTTACGATATTTTAAGTAGTTAATTCTCATAAATTAACAGTATATCGCAAGTGTAGTACTGTTTTTCTAGGATAGCATTACATAAGTATAATATTTTTGTCATTTTACCTCCACTTTATTCAATTCATGAAACAATGCAGAAGCGGATAATGTAGAGAAAGATTTTTAAATTTAATTACGGCTTAAATAACCACATTTCTTTTTTCAAAACTCTGGTCGAACAATTATACATTATTTTCATTTTCAAGATAAAAGAAATGTTTTTCTAACCAAATTTTGAACTATTCTGCATTATATTTTTCTATAACACATTAATAGTATCCAAGTTTTCATTTAGAAATCTCAGTGTTTTTGATAATTCCACAAGTGTAACTTTGCCTTTGTGATAAATAAAGAGATTAGATTAAAGAAGAAGCAGTAATTAAAATTACAACTGAAATGCATATTATATATGAAATTTTTCATAGAATCCCAGCTAAAGATTTTGAAGTATTACTGGTAATTATATCATGATGAAGTTATTATCCGTTGAGATTCATTGAGAAAAATGTTAGTATGTTTCTTCTTTAAATATGAGAATTAAACTACTGACATCGTAATACATTTAAATGATTTTAGCATCTATTTCGACTTTTTTCTATTTAATTTTTCATTACTCGAATACAAGTAACAACCAAAAATATTTCTGGGGAATTTTCTTAACATTATCTGAATTAAGTTTTACAATTTTGTTTCTTTTTTAGCGAAATTATTTTCTTCAAAAGATAAAAAGTGGAATCTATATATTCAAAACGTCTTCTTAAGGGATTAAAAAAGGAATTCTACAACGCAATATCCGATCATTCCCATACAAAGGCAAAGGGCAATAAATATCATACTTTTCAACATTTTTTAAGATTCTATTTATAATATTGTTTATAAACATTTTAAAGATATTTAATTACATTAAAATAGGGGGAGAGACTTGAAATTTAAAAAGAGCCTAACTCATGAAAAGCTAAAAACTATTGAGCATTTTATTGATATTTCTTTACAACAATTTTTTTGTTAAATTCCATGTTTTTCCCCTTAATAATGAGCAATTCATAATCTCTTTCACTAAGCCTGTTGCTTTGCTGGTAAGGATACACAAAATATCCATAAATATAACAAAAAAAATATTCTGCAAAAATCTATATGAATTACCAATCGCAATCACGTGTACTCATTTTTTCTTCCACTTAATTTTATACATTATATCAGTTTCAATCCAATTTCTGAATTTTTTTATCAATTTGCACGTATTTCTAAGTTTGAGATGGAAATGGAAGACACGTGGCACAAATTATATGGAATATGGGTTGTTCAGGGAGTGCAGAACCTCTCTTTCCATTAAAAATTATATTAAGAATTAAACGTAACTTTAAGTTCATTGTGATGAAGATTAAAGACTAATTCCATCATGCGTGATGGAATTAGTCACAGTAATTCAATGCAGATAAACTATGGATAATACATTCATCGAAAAATCGGAAATTAAGTTGTAAAACGTATTTAACAATTAGTAATATATCATTGAAACATTTGAAAACCATTCGAAAGCAGATTATCATGCGAAGTGTTGACATATTTTTATTTTAATTCTTACGGAAATCAATAATACATCTACTCCATAAGCAATATTTCTCTAAATTAAAATATGAATTGAATAAGCTAAAATATTATTCCCACACATGCTTTCAAATGTTCTTTGAGTTATAAGTGAGATCGTTACTTTTTGTTACAAAAATAAGAACTAGGAATGAGACTATGAATATGGTAATTGCTAAAATATGATTTAATGATATTGGAAAATATTAAACACAAAGATAAAAAAAAACATATATCTCTCACGAAATTCCAAATTGATAAACAAAGTTTAAACGAAAAGGATTTCTATGCATAAATTTTTAAATTTAGAATGAATACTTGGAAATAAAAATGCCTAAATGAAATTAAAAACTGAAATGTAAAATAATTCTACTTATTCACCGTGAATATTTGAAAATTAAAGGTTCTCTCTATATATAAACAGTTTAATTAAAAGTTGAAGATTAAAATAATAGGGAAAATCATAAGAGTTTCCGAAAATTTTAAAAATCAAACAAAAAACATTTTACCTTTACCATTTTTAGAGAAAATAACAATTAGCAATATAATTTTTTAAAAAAAAAAGCTCTACTATATAACAAGCTTTTTCCCCCATTACAAAAGAATCTCGGGTCATTTATGAAATTTTTTGTGTGCTTTTTCCGAATAAATTTTTTATAATACAAAACAATTTATATTAACAAAATTGTAATTGTATATTTTATAACTATAATTATATATATATTGGAAGCTGTTTAAAATATATTAAAACATCTAAGCCTATGGAATATATTTGCTTAATTAGTCTTTTTCTATAAGAATCTGGGCATTAAAATAAAAACATTTTAAAATATTTCTGTTTATTTAATGATGTAAGTTTATACTTTAATTACTTGAACGTGAAGCTGATACTTTGAAGATTGGTAATTTAATCAAATTTACCTATAAACAAGTTTTTTTTTAAGTTGAAAAATAAATTAAATTGGTCAAAATATAATTCAAATTCAGAAACTATTAAAGGACAAAACATACGTTATGCTTTTTCACATCACACACGCTTATATAAAATGATATTTTTTTCGTCAATGTATTTACAGTTAATTTGAAACATTACATTATTTCATTGAATTACATTACTTCAGTGATTATTCAGCAAAAATCCTTATGTACATTTATGCCGGGTACATTTTAATATATTGGAAACATAATATCCATGCGAGTCTTTTTATACTGTATTTTTCATCATTTAATGAATTTATCATATATAAAATCATCAATAACATATATATGTGTGTGTGGCAGTTATATGAAATAAGTAAGAAGTTTATTAGAGGTAATATGTGCGTGATGTTAATGATAAAGAGGTAAAAATAGTATCACTTACAATTATCATTTCAGTCACAAGTTGACGAAAAATGAATTAATCAATGAGGAAGTAATTGATAAACAAGCTTATAGGAATTATAAAATAAGGATATTTTGAAATAGTAAATTTAAATATAAGAATAATTATAATAATAATATCTGTCTGCATAATTTCTTTAGAGACAATAAGGATAATGGTTTACAAAGTTTAGATTACAGCAATATATGTATAAAGAAAAAAATGTGTTATAAATTAAATTAAAATATTTGTTATAATAAGACGTGCAAAACATGTAAAATGATTAATAATGAACTAATTAATATTGTTTCTGAATTTATTTTTTGTGAAACTTATAACTTTGTTTTTTTTTTTACTTAAATGTAAAATATGTTATTACATAAATATATTGGCCAAACATGTAATAATATTTATATATATATTAATCAACATAGGCATGATACAAGTAACTTCAGAGATAATAGAAAAGTCAATAAAGTTAAAATTAGCACTTTTATTCTCATAAATTTGAAAATGTAGAGTTAATTATTATTTATATAGTGCCTAACAATAAAAGATTATGATTTAAAAATTATTATAATAGGGCTTACAATACTATATACCCATATGGTCTTCATGTTTTGCTTTTTAATAAAAAGAAATATAATTCAATTTCTTAATAAAAATGACCACAAAGAATATTTTATAGGGATTATAATTACAATATATTCTTCGTTTCCAATTAAATTATTGACATTTCATCAAGTGCGAGCGAAATTTCTCTCTATCGGGCGCGTTGCATCTGAGAGATACAGTTCGTATTTTAATGATATAAAATATTTCATATGACTTTTAAAGGAAATATATTGTACAAGAATATTGCGTCATTCTGCTTTTATTAGTTTCATAACGTGCAGAGCACCGTTTTCGCTTATTTGTAACAACTGAATATTTTGCATTATTTTTATTTTCTTTAAATGTAACTGTTTTGCTCTATGTGCAAATCTCTTGATAAATTAGCATTTATGAGGATCTAATAATTTCCTCATATGTTAGTTCTTTTTCTAATTCTCACAGACAAGTTATCCATTTATAACTGATATGTCCATCATAGAATAAAATATGACCATTGACCTTCTTCGGGTGTTACGGGCGCAATTGTATGTTCCACACATTTTGTCTAAAGTAGCGATTCCAAATTTGGTATCATTATAAAACGTAATCATTTCATATTTTCTCTCCTCTCCATTTGCAATATCAATGAAATTATCTATGTGCGATGGAAGTAAACCTTTTTTTTTTTTTTTTTTTTTTTGTTAATATATGAAACTAAAGTGTAGGTTTCAGAAAAACCGAAGATACTTCAATGAACTTCCAGTCCTAATGTTTTTAGAAAGTAAGGAGGTGTCTGTCTGTTTTTGTTTTTCCTGGTGTCACCTACTTATGAAAGGTTTTTTCCTTTAATTTTGTTAATAGATAATTGGAGGCAAACCAATTATCCTTTGTTATATTTATTTTACTGTTGAAAATTGGCCTTGCTAATCGAAGAACAACATTTGAAGCTACATTACTTAAATTAAATGGGCTTTCTAGTTGTATACCGGAGTATATTTCTAAATTTGATATGCATAACTATTTTGCATCAACTATGGCTAATATTTTATTATTAATATGTTAATTCCATATTTATTGAATTTTGACGGTATATACTGGTGGAAAGAGCACTTTCCTCTGAAGCCCTTCAACTTTTTGTCAATAATTACATTTTGCCCCATGCACTAATTTATTTTACAGTTTTCTACAAATGACTCAAATATACCTCTTACCGATGTCAGTTTGGCTTATTCCTTCCTATGATCTCTTGTCATTTTATTATCAAATCAACAGCATCAGAGGAACAACTTAAAGCACTTAATAGATACAACTATTCTAAACATTTCTAACACAATTCCTTCGGTAGACCACAACTCTTCTAAAATTTGTCTATTACATCGTAATAGACTTGCCAAAAAGAGTAACCTAATGGATGCCTTAATTTCGATAGCATCAGTAGTTCGTGCTTCTCTCCCTTGATTAAATTTCTTTTTAACTGAAAAATTAATTTATTTCTATTAGTAACAATTATCTGTAGTAAACCAACCGTGAAAAAACAATTCCAGGAATCATATACAGTTTTTATACATTTTGCATTACTTATTACTCCAGGTAATTTTATTATAATAATCTGCGACTTTCGCTTGACATTTTTATGTTGATTTTGTCCCTCTTATTAAGCCACCTTTACCTTAAAAAAATCATTATATTTAGATCTGAAATTATTTTCAGTTTCTGAATCATCAAAATCGTTTTCATTTGTCAGAAAGAAGCTCCCATTTTTCTTCAGATCTTCTTTATCTTCAGTTTCGTCTAATACTTCATGTAAATCCTCTTCTTCATCACTAAATAAAAATGTTTGTGCTGTGTTTAAGTCTTCGTTATTATTTAAATCTTAGTATCGTTTTGAACTCAGCCTTTTGGAAAGACTCAGAGCCGGAAAAATGAAAAGAAAGGATAATGTTATAAGCGCGTACATCTGACTGATGCAGAGATTCGAATGAATGACAAACGCAGGAGCTTCTATTAACAAAGAAACAAAAATGACTACATTCCTGAGTGGAACATGACACAAAGAGCAGATACAGTGAAAGTCAAGGTAGTCGTAATGCAGTTTTTAGGAGAAAAATAATTATTTTTAAGGCTTGCATCTGAGAGATCACGTGCTCCCAATGGTGTGTTAAATAAAAAAAAAATAGAATAAGGAAAAATAAGAGAAACTGTACCAACACAGAGGTTATTAAAAAAAATGTATACCTTAAATAACAAATTTGACAAAGACTTCAAAAATAAAAATAATTTTAAAAAAAAAATTATTTGAGGAAAAGAGAAATAAAAGTTCCAAAGGATTTTTTTGATTAAAGTAAATATAAAATAGATTTATTTGTCTACATATTACTAATGATGGTTGTAATTATTTAATTCATAAATATAAGTTAATAATTCTAATTATAATAATCAAAAAATAGAAAGAGCAGTATTATATTTACGAATAGAACTTTTTATTATATAAAGTTTAGCAACATATTATACTTAATAAGAATAAAAGTGTAATTCCTATTAATGCTATTGGTACTAAAATAGCTTTTTAATTTGATATAAGTACGGGATGTTTGATGCAACTATCATCACCGAATTTCACAAACGGCACCAAAAATTGGACATCTAATGAAAGTGATCTAAAGAAATTAAGACTGAAAGAATTGTTCAATTATTAAATTTCGACATTAAAGATTCCATAAAGGACTGTAAAATATATATCCATTCAAAATAGACTGTTACCCCTTTTTCAAAAGAATCTTAATTCAGAAGCAAAGAACTTTTGGAACTAACGTCTGCTATTCGCTACTTTCGAGTACCATCACTAGCAGGTTCGTACTGCTATTTCGCTACTTTCACTGATAATAAATCACGATATGTTGTAAAAATTTCCAGAAAACTAAAGACGTAGTGAAGAAAACCTTCATAAACTACAAGGCTTAAGTTGAAGTGCATGCGTACTTATGTGGAGTTCTCTGATGTAATATCTGATAACTGGGAAGAAATCTATTCACCCAGGAAAAGTATTCCGTGTAATTATTTTAATGAATCAAAAAAAAATTTTAAGAGTACAAGTTATGAATGGATTTTGAACTAAATGAAGTTACAATATCAGAGAAATACATTTTCTGTCAGAAATAAATAATGTTGGTAATGATCGAAATAATGACAGTTTATACCAGTAGAAATATTCAGAAGTTGAGAAAAAGCCACAGAAAGAAAACCTATTTGGAATAATTTCCAAGTTCCCTTAATGTATTTTTCTTAATTGGAACTGTTTGTATGATGAATTAAACAAGAATAGTGCTCGTACAAAATATTTAAGTAGTGTTTTAATACAGCTCTTTTGTGAATCTTTACTCAAATAAATGGTAAGGTAAAAAATTGTTTCATTACATATCTTTGTACTTTCTGTTTTCTAAGAAAGCTTAGCAGCATTCTTGTTTATGTATTGAGTAAGTAGTATTTCTATTTATGTTTGCGAAAAAATTATTTGTAAATTTGGATATGTAAATGCAAAGAATTTTATGTAAAGTCTGTTTTTTATAATCAAAAATATATTCTAATCTGTACACACATTTTAATAACAATAGTTTTTAGCCTATGTATGTATGTACATATATATGTATGTGTGCGTGCGTGCGTGTGTAATGATTTAACTTTAATTTATATTAGTTTCTCATAATAATAATTTAATTTCCTAATTTTTTCCATTCTCTCATTTAAGAGTAAAGCGTTCATACTTATTTCCTGATACCATTCCTTTTTTACTTAATTAATGCAATCACGCGTTCTTAAATTTCGTTGACAATATCGTTCACACTGCTTCAGATCTGTAGGGATGATCCCTGCTAGACTTTATGTCTGCAATTAAATTCCCTCGAAATCCCTCCATTCATCCTACGTATTCTATGACGTTTATTGTGAAAAATCTCTGATGTTTAACTTGTTGCGCTGCTAGAAAACGCTCTCTCTCTCTCTCTCTCTCTCTCTCTCTCATAATCTTACGCTCGTACTGTTCTCTTACTCTTTACCCAACGGCGTTGTATCTCCCGCCGTGTGAAAATGGTCTCTCTCTCTTCTGCTACAATAAAATATTTAATTAAAAATAAAATTAGCTTCGACTGTTTTGGAAGCTTAATTAAATAGTACTATAAAAAATATTTAAAAGAAAGACTTTACATATATATGTGTGTGTGAGTGTAGGCACGCACGCGTGTTTAAAACTAAACTCCTATGAAAAAGAATTTTTAGATGTGAAAATAATATGATTAGTAACATATAGGACAAGAAAAATAATTATTGTTTTTATATTATTAAAATTCCTTTCTTTGGTAGGAATTGAAATATATATAGAATCATTTTACATATTTTTTTGCTTAGAAATCTCAAATTAGCTATTATATTAGTTATAATTGGTTAGTCAGTTAGTTAATAATTAGTCGATATATTTAAATATTTAAAATAATTAAAATAACTTCTTTTTTGCTTCTGCTAAAGTTGATTGTGTCCTTTTATTTTTTTAAAGAGAATCTTAAAATACAAAAATTATTTAATTGGTTGATTATAAATTTTATTTATTTTGTGTATTTTTAAGGTTATAATTTTTATGAAATTTTTTTGATAATTTTAAATAAATATTTCCTTTTAATTTCCTTAAATTTTAATTTAATTTTTATTTTTCCTTATTTTTAGCATTTTAATTTGTTTTATTTTTATTTATTTATTTCAATCTTTCAAAATTTTAATTATTAATTTTTTTTTTTTTTACTTTTTAACTTCCTTATTTTATTATAATAATTTTTTTAAAATTCTTTCCTTAATTTTTTTTATTTACTTTTAATTTAATTTTGTCTCACTATTTAAATGCTATTATCTAAAAATTTTATTTTTAGATTTATTTATAAAATATTTTGATAGATGGCATTACTTTATTTTGATTTTCAGGCATTTTAAAATTTCGTTATCAGCTATTTACGTCTTCTACGATTTCTTATCTTAAATTTATGACTTTGTAAGTTTTTTAAATGTAATTTTAATTTCAATATTCCATATAAGATTTGCTACCCTTAACTTTTGACTGATTGTTTTTATAATTTAGTTTGACTTTCTGGCAAAGTTTCAAAATGGTTCCTTCTAGAGTTTAGTTTTAGCATTTTGGCAGCGTTTAAAGATTGTTTTTTTTTTTTTCATGTGGGAAGATAGTATGATGTTTTCCTACAAGCCTATTTTTGACTTATTTTTGTACTCTTTCAAGTATTTTTATGACTTGAAATAAAGCGTTCATGAGTATTAAATGTGAGTTTATCTTTTTCTAAATTTAAACTGTTTCTGCCATGTAAAGTACTTAATTTGTTTTCATTTCTTTCTATTCCTATATATAATATGAATACACGTGGAGTGATGCACTTGAAAAAATTTTGATTTTTCTTTTGAGTTTAAAATTATTTTCGTTTTTGTTTTCTTAACTTTTGGTTTTAAAAAAATTGCTTTTTTTTCTTCTTTTTTTGACTTTTTTGCATATTTTTCTTTTCAATTTAATTTTTTTCGATTTCAGTTTTCAGGGAAAAAAATTTCATTTCAATTTTTTGGTGTTATAACCAATTTTTAATAATATATTTTGTTAATGGGGATAGCAAGGATAATAATTCCAAAATAACCCAGCTCTTAACATTCTAAAGCCTGTTATAACATTCAATAATATAATAATATTCTACATTTTTGTCTTTTCAAAAAAAAAAAAAAAATTGGTTTTACGAAATGCTTCTTAAATTTTTTTTTTTGATATTTTGTTTATTTTTATCTACTTTATCTGATCCATATATATATATAGGCATATTAATTATTATAATCATTGTACTGTTTATTGCCGAAAATTTGAATTGGACTTACCGCTAAAATAATTTTACAGTTATGGGTCTAATGGATGTGAAGTCTTCAAAAAAAATTTTACACTGAGATAAAATTATTTAATTGCACTAAAGCAAGGTTTGTAGTAGCAGTGATAGATTATTCTATATCTCTTCCAAATAAAAACAGCAATATTATTTTTTTTTCTTCATTGTGTATGTAAACTTATTACTGATCTATTTAAGTGTTTCGAAAATTTCTGAAATTAATATATCGGTGATTATCACGAAACATTTCTTGTATTCTTAATATAGCTTTCATATATTTTACATTTTGAAGAAGTTTAGTTTTTATTAACGTCGCACTAGAAGCAACCGCCAGTCCACAACCTTGACCACTAGGCTACCGCGGCCCGAACCCGCGACTGAACGAAAACCGTTGGCTACGAATCCGAAGCCATGACCACTAGGCTACCGCGGCCTCTTTTGAAGGAGAAAAGGACTCTTACTGGTATATTATTTAAGAATTTTACTATGCTGAAAGCGCGTATTTAATCTAAAATTACTCTAAACACAAATACTTATTGGTAGGATGTAATCTTCATATAATTCAGCTTTTTAACTCAAAGGTGCTGATATAAAATGTCATGGGCTGCCGTTGCAAAAGAAATTTTGTTTCGTTGTTTCTTCGATGCAACAAATAAAATGATTCACATTTTATTTTCTACTACACTAAAAAGAACTGAAATTTCTTGTTACATTCTACGTTTTAAAAAAATATTAAGGACATTTTGCTAAATAAGACACTTAAATGTTCTCAGATTTGCTTCCTTAGAAATATTTTCTTACTGATACAATTATTTTATCTGATAAAATTATTTACTAAGTGGTTGAAAATAAACTATTAGATTTGGCTTTTATTTCTTCGAAAGAAAAAAAATACATCATAAATCCTCAATGGACTGCCTCTGAAATAACTTTTTTTATCCTGATATATTCTTATTTTTTTATAGAATAGCCTAAAGTATATCTTTCAAGCAATCCAAGTATCTTAAAAGTTATATGTACCATAATTTGAGAGCCACATAGTTATCTATTTTCTTGTTGAAGGGATAAAAATAACTTTTGAGCTTTTACTAATTATCAAATACATTTCATAGATATTAAAATGCAGTGTATTATTTAATACGTATTTTATTTCATTACATTTTATTCTGTTTGTAACTATTTTCAAGTGCTTTTTCTATCAAATACATTCCAATTATTTAAATAAAAAGAGTCTTAGAGGTAAAATTATATTGTTTGTTAATGCATGTTTTTCAACTAGAGAAATTTAAATAAGCATTTTTTATAGATTTATTTTCTAACTTGGAGGATATTTTTTTCCGAGTTTGGTGGATAGATAAACTTTAGCGCCTTAATTTTGTGTTACTTTATGAGTTAATATCAATCTTTGATACAACAGAAAACTTTCATAGTACATACAATCAGAATATCTTTCAATTTTCATTTTTTTTTTTTATTTCAGTAAAGCAATGCTTCTCTTAACCGAATAAATAATTTTTTGATGTATTTTACAAAGTTTGTCCGGAATAATACGTAAAAAATTTCGAAATTTTTTATTTCGAATGCCATTATTACATAAAATTTAAGTGTGGTATAAAAACAACTAATCAAAATTAACCATTCCCTCACTCAAGGAAGAAGGAAAAAACAGGGATAGGGTGACATCAACCCCAGTGACGCCATTGCAGTAAACAAAGCTAATTTGATTGTATATACGTTTATTTCAGCTTCAGAATCAGGGCATATTTCTTTGTGAGCTAAAAGGGAAAAAAAAGACATTCTTCCGCCAATCCATAATTTATTTCGACTATTTAAAAATTGACAAATGTAAAATTTTGAAAACATTTGAATCAAAGAACAGTACAAGGTACTTTGATTGTAAAAATAAATTATTATTATACTAGAAAAGTTTACTTTGTTATTCGTTGCATTAAAATAATTTTAAAAAGGTGCAAACATGAGCTGAAAAACTAAAAACTGATTTCATTTTTGAAGCTATATTGAACTTTTTCTGTCGAGAATAAGAAATTTCATTTTTATCCCTTTCATATAAAAAACGTATTGCAAAATAGCTTCCCTTCTCTTTGTAATATTTTGCTACATATTTTAATAGGATTCGTCATGAAACTCGACGTCCCTTATTATTCCTCAAAACATTGCGGATTGTTTTGAAAATTTAGTTAACAAACTTTCGGTTTCTCTAACAGCAACAGCCAATAACTACAATTTCATGAAACTTCTTTAACAAGATAAGTGAAAATAACATGTTTTATATTAATACAGATTTCAACAATAAATTAATCTATGCTGCTGAAAATTTCTGATAAATTATAATCCAAATTTCAAAACCAAGCGTCTAATTTTATTTCATATAATACACAATTATCATAATGATTAAAACTATATGCTTGTGCAATTCAATTACATGTTTTTATTATTAAATTTAACAGTAATTATTTATTAGATATAAAATTAAATATAAGAAATTTTTAAATTAATTATACACACATTAACTTATTCAAAAAATTATATTTTTATGTCGCAATCGACCAGTGCAATAAGTATGACATTTGAAATTTTACATTAACTTAAAATTTACACATACACAAAAAAAATTGAAAAAGAATATATAGAATTCATTTGAAGAGTAAGTACAAAATTAAAATACATAAATAAATTACCAAGAATACTTGGTCTTTTTATGTAGAAAAGAGTAACTGCAATAACGGAAGCATTTACTATACGTAACTTGTAAGAAGTAAAGTACCCGGGTGCAATTAGATGTAGATATGAAGGAACAAATTGCTATTTGTGAACTTCGTACAGTTTGTTATATAAAAAAACTTTTTTTAGCTCTATACCTAATTACCGATCCGTAGGATTAGCAATTTATTCCCAGATATTGCGATGCTTTTCGGTCTCATGAGAAAAAAGTTCCTAGATGATAATTATTTTATGTAGAATATAAAATTGTTTCGGAAATCTTAAAGTATTCCCAGATTTTCATAACACTCATATTGGTTGAGCAACTATTCCAAGTTTACTGTTAAAGTAATAATGAAATCATGATTTTTATTAACCAGCTCATTCCCATTCCTGTCTTTTAAAATCATAATTATACAAATCAGAAGAGTGATTATGTTAAAGATTTCAGAGTCATAGCAAAGTTTTTTTTTTTTTATCATTATTATTAACGTCACACTAGAAGCAACAGGAGGGCTATTGGCGACGGAATTCGTAATTTTGAGCCACGGTCAAGAGACGAGGACGACACCTGAGCTGGCATCCCCCTCTCCTAACATCCAGAGTCATGGCAAAAGACAAGGACTCTTTAAATATTATTTTAGTTAAGATAATAGTGCTCCAATGGACAAAAGTCGTGTGTTTTATGCATAATAGTAACATAGTATATAATGAAATATTAATAATCCCACATTTCAAATAATTAAACTATTATTATGCTTATTGAAAATGTATTAAGTGTTTAGTAATTATTAAGTAATATAAGGCCACAATTATTTTTATGGATTTTTCCACATACATGATTAACTCTCTCTCTCTCTTGTGAAAAATTCTATACGCAAATAAAGTATTTAAGAAAAATATAACAAATAGTTATCCGAAAATTTTCAAAATGCAGTAACACATTTTCTTTATATATACACAAACTTAATGTGTGTGTGAATATATAGTTTATTGGAGAAAGAGCCTGATATGGCTATGCTGCGCCAAACAAGATTTAACTGTGGTCTGGACGTAAAAAAAAAATGGAAAAAAAAGACAAAAATTGGTTGACAAGGAGGGTCGAAAATAGAGAGTGAGTGAGTGACTGCGAGGTTTTATGGCGCAAGAGCCAAGGTAGGCTATGCTGCGCCAAACATTTATTAAAATGAATTAAAATTTATAATTCTTAAACAAAAATTCACAGAAAGTAGAAAAACAGGTTAAAAGTTAAAAATTCAAATTTGGTGTAAAAGGCCAATATGTCGAAAATAGAGAAGGATCGTTAGGGTAACCCGGGGGTGCGTTACCCATGTTTACCAACGACAATAAACCCCATGGGAAAGAAAAAGATCACTAAGGTGCCTCTGGGTCATGATGCCCGTACTTACCTAAAGAAGGCAAGTCCCCGAGGTCCCCTGATATAATCCTTAAGGGCAAGTTGCCCAGCTATACCCCCAGGCGCTGGGTACCCATTTTAGTCACCTCTTACGACATGTGTGAGCTACAGTGCGACTATTTTGTCATTCCCGGTCACCACACGGGTCTACACAAACTTAAAGCATGACTGTTAATTATAGCAGACCAAAACATACTGCTGCTTACATTAGACAAGAAATCTGAAGGGTGGTTGAATTGAAAGTATTGAAGCCTCGCTATGAATTGAAAATTCAGTACAATATAAAAGCAGAAACTGATTCACAAATTCATGTCTATTAAATTAATGTTGAAGGTATTGTATGCATTCCAACAAAATGTTATTTACAAGGCTTTAATTTCCCCCCCCCCTTGATACATAATTTCCACTCCACAAAAATTAAATAGTATTACTTCATTTTCTTTTTTCGCATTCATTTATCATTAGTAAAAATGCTGATAAATATTTTCTTATAATCAATCACAAAATTTACACTTATAATCAAGACATATTAATATCTTACCATTGCTTTTAATTTTTTTTCCCATTATGTTTTTTTAAAATTATGAAATTTAAAATGAACAATTGTTGTGCAGTGTAAAATATACATACAAAAAAAGAAACTCTTACTTTCCGTTACTAGGAAATTTTTTTTGATTACACAAAAGAAATTAAAAATATGCATTATACATTATGATAGCAAAATTTATTTTCAATCTCTCTTGTAGTTGTGTATATACACACATTATACGATATATATCCTATAAGTCACAAAGCCTCATTGCTTCCAAGAATCCAAAGAATACATATTGAATGAATTCACACATCTACGCATAGGATAAATTTTTTCCCTTTCAATAAAATATAATAATTCATTATCGGTTTGCCTATTAATGATGTTACACAGCTACAAATAAAAATTCAATAAGTTTTGTGCATTGATTTTAAAGTGATTTACATGTTGAATTTGCTTATTAACTTTAAAATTAAAAATTATTTTTCCTAACGGAAATAAAAAAATTAATTTTCTCTCTCTCTCTTTCTGTATATGTATATATATAACATGCATAAGTTGAATAAAATTCGTTTTGGATGCTAATTTTACCATTAATTGTAGTAGAAATTTAAAATATAATGTGGATAATTAGCCTTTTTCTTTTCTTTCGTTTTTTGGTTTAAAAATATGTTTTTAATTTATAATTATTTTTGAATATTGCTTTATTCTTTTGATTTTGTTTACATTTTTTTTCTTTGCATGCTATTTATAAGCTTCATATAATATCTTCATATATCATAAGCTTTATTTGATAGACGGTATTATTATATTTGTTTTTAAATGGTGGTGAAATAATTGTAAATTAGAGTTAAAATTTTGTTCTCGGACGGTATTT
The DNA here is from genome assembly GCA_019974015.1 of Nephila pilipes. Classification (NCBI taxonomy): domain Eukaryota; kingdom Metazoa; phylum Arthropoda; class Arachnida; order Araneae; family Nephilidae; genus Nephila; species Nephila pilipes. The sequence goes on from BMAW01103163.1 coordinate 65,036, forward strand.
TTCTCTGTAAGTTTTTAATATTTTTTTTTTCTTTTTCTATGTTTAATGCTTGTGTTTTATCATTTTCTGTATATTTTTTGATTTCTAATGTTAATTGGTCTGATGGTTTTTGAAATGTATTTTATCTCATGGAAGTTCCTTGTTTTTTATGTAGCATTTTTCTGGAGAAGAATGTTGGGCCTGTAAAACGAATGAAAACATGCTAATCTGTCATAAGCCAGATTCAGAATTTACCAATGTTGTATTTTTTGTTTATTCCTTTCATTTCTTTTCAAATTATTCTCATGCTTAGATTTGTACTTTTGCGAGTTAGTTTGGTTTCTATTTGGCATATTTTATGTTTTCTTTCAATTATATTAATTGTTATTAGATTAAAGTTGTAACTTTTTTTTTTTTTTTTTGCTTTCACAGAATTTGTTAATTTTTCTTCTATGATTTAAAAAAACTTATATGTAGGTAGTCTTCATAATTTTAAGGAATTATATTTAAAAATATGTAAACTAAATTTAGTTTCGTTTCATTTCAACGACTTACCAGTTTCATTTCATTGCTTTATCTTATACATACATATATATATATAAGATAAAGCAATGAAATTATTATTAAAACACATAAAAATAAGAGAAAAATTAAAATCCAAAATCAATAAAAGAAAACATTTATAAAACTATGTAAAAAAGATGAATAAAAATTGAATCAAATTAGAAACTAAATCAATAATTTGAATACCCAACAAAACAAAACATGCATATTCAGACTGGGGACTGAATTGTGGGGTTAAACACGTTCTATGGTCCCACCCCTTCCCCCCCCCCCCAATCTTGTTGGGTAAAAAATGGATTACTCTAAAATTCAATTTAATTAAAGAAAAGAAACAAGAAATGAAGAAGAAGAAAAATGAAAGGTGAGATTCCTCAATTACTAATTTTTATGAAAAACAAATATTTTCCAAACAAATAAAATATTCTTTAACTAAAAGCTTTCCAATTAATATTTTTTAATCAAAAACCATCTATTAAAATTTCCATCAAAATTATCCAATTAAAATATCCAAAAAAGCCATTCAATTAAAAACATCAATTAAAAAATTTAAAGTTTTTTTTAAAACATTAAAACAGTATAATTATAACTTTTTAGTTAAAGATTTAAAACTTTAAAAACAACAACATACCCAAATCCTTATTTTTCCAAGAAAAAAATAATTCAAATCACACAGATGTAAAATCAAAAATTAATATCTTGTGACAAGTGATCATGAGTTAAGTGCAATAGGTTCAATGAATTTTTTAAATGATGTATAATATTATGCACTGTTGTCAGATAAAATTTGGAAATCAATAGTACTAAGTTGAGTGTAAACAGCTTCAAAATATGAAATGTTTAGTAAAATTCTATTAATAAATACAATCATGATTAGAAATCATGTCCAATGATACACAAATCAGAATTTTAGATTTCAAATAATTTTAACAACTAACTGAATAAAATATGTATCAGTAAATGTGTACTATATAGAAGTGTTTTAATAGATATTCACAACTAGACCACTAACTAGCTGTCTTTGTAATTTTGATGTTGTGTGGTGGATTTGTTTTTGAATTGAAAGCTCAAAAATCCGTGAAAGTCCTGAAAGGCAATAGCCCTTATGTATAAGATTACCTTTTTTAACATGTCGTCAATCCAAAAGATATTAGAATCAACACTAACTCCAAGATGTAAATATCAAAAATTCATAAAAATCAATTAATGAAATAAAGATTCTAGTGAGAAAATCATTATAATATAAAAAAAAATTAGATATCAAATTCAATTTACATAATGACATTTCAATATCCTCCAGAGTCCCCTAAGAACTCCTCATGGGAAATCTTAAAAACACATCAAAATGGACCATCATACAAATTATTGGGAATATATCCTTTTAAAATACCTAATGGATAATCGTATTCCATAAATTCTCCTATAAATTTCCTAATATTATTGAACATATCTTTATTATGAGTAACTAGCAGTTTATTACGAAGCAAAAAGTTTAAAATAATGTTTCTGTATATGGATAAGTGAATATTACTTTCCCGGTAAGGCATTTTAATTACTCTTTTATCAATAAATTACTATAAACGATGTGATCCTTTAGCTGTAGTTCTGTATCTAAATATTCAACCCTACTTGTATCTGAATTTGTCAACAATAATGTATAGAATGTTTGAATTTGTCAACAATGAAGAATGGAATGTAATTTTCGATTGCGAATAAATTAAAGTTCAGTAAATTTCTCTTTAACATACAAATCATTTTTTAAGTATAATTTGATTTTTTTGTTAGAAAAATAAAAAAAAACTTATTTAAATTCATGACATTCATAATGTTTTTCATTTAGAAATATTTCAATTGGCCGACAGGTGTCAAAATGATTCTGACATTAAAAGAATATTCTTCAATTCAATTATTATCAATTCCTCTTATTCAATATTAGGCAAAAAATATTTTATGCTAAGCATAAAAAAATGTTTGTCATTATATATCATAAATTTTACATTTAATATTGTTTGGAAAATTAACTTTTTTGGTTAAAGTTATAAATGGAAGAAAAAAATGAGAAATAAAATCCAATCACGAATATTAACAAACAAAAAATGAACCATCTCTCTTTGCTCATAGCACAAAATAACAAGGCAATATTTATTTCTTTTCTTCAAGGAATAGTTTTATATTCTCAAATATGTCCGTATCAGCAAAAAATTCCTTTTCAAATTTTTGGATAGTTATAATATTTCATAAGAACCTAAAAAATAAAGATAAAAATTATAATTTATTTGAATACATCAAACTTAAACTAAAAAATAAAGCAAACTGATAACTATACATAAAGAAGTGATGTTTAGTGTACTTACCACTCGACAGACATCAATAACCTCGGCATATCGTTTAGCTTTCATGTTGTTGATTGCCAGTTTATAGCCTAAAAATAAAATAACAATATTATAATAATATTAAAACTATACTTTAAATTGAGTGCTATTGTTTAAATTTATTCAGTAAAAGTGAGAGAAAGAGATAAAGTAGGGGGGGGGGGTCTCAGATAAATTTAAAATTTATACCTCTTATTTAATTGTTTTCATAGGTTGAAAGAAATACAATGTTGAGAACAAATTCATTAATTCTTAAAAACATGCATTTTCCGGTAATGCCCAAGTATGAGAAAATTCACCTTCCTCCAACTACTTAATAAATGACATAGAGAAGTAATTTTTGACTATTTGTTTTCTGGTGAAAGATCATTGTACTGCTCGATACGAGCCAAAATATTAAAAAAAAAACATGTATTGCTAAAGTGAGCCATTTTCCTTAAAAAAACTTAAAGTTACAAATTTAAAATACTTATTCAATAATTATCAGCGCTTTACAACACTTCGAAACTATTGACTTAATGGGGAATGCTAAGAACAACTGTCAAATATAATTTCGATCGAACAGAGTATTTTTACGTCGATTTATAGTTTGTTATGTTACGCTTAAAAGCAACACGAGGGCTATTGGCGATGAACCTCGTAATTTAGAACCAAGGAAAACTGATGAGGACATTTCAGCTGGCATCTCACTATCCTAGAATTGTTTCATCAACCAGAAAAGTTATGACGAAGAATTTTTCAAGTGCGAAAGGCGTCATAATCACAAATATGAATAACTGAGATTAGACAAATATCTAGCGAGTCATAATGCAACTAAAAAAAAAAAAAAAACATTTTCGATACTACGAGCACCGTCTCTTGGAATTTCTAAAAACTTGTTGAACGATCCTTGTAACATCTCTTCAGTCTAAAGCTCTCCCGAACTATTTCGGCACTGTAACATCAGTACTTCCGCCGATCGTTTACCGGATTCCGTGATCCATCGCTCAGGCTTCCACTCCACTCTTGGCGGCGTAAAGATGGAAGGTTTTCCGGTCATCCTTCCTTAAATTCTCGCCTGAAATCTGAAAGACGGCTGCGGCGTGCGTACGTTCCTCTTCTCCCTCGTAGGTTCGGCGGTGGCGAATAGACGGTTCCGCGTTTTTCGGCTCAACTGGTTTCCTGATCCTGCAAGTATCAAATCGTCGTGAATTTATATGGACTAATGATTTTATAACGTATTACTGGTATTGGAGTTTTTGTGAACTTTTCAAGTGCTAGCCGCCTTTGGGTGGTTTAGTCAATTTATAGGCGCTCTGCGCCATTTGACTGTGATTTGCGCGGTTATACTTAGCGGTTCACCGCTCTAGTGGATTGATAACCAATGGATACTTTTTTCGATGAAAATTTAATTGCGGAACTCTCTGCGATACCCCCTATAAAGGAGGTATAAGTGCTATCCTTAGTTCTACTTCACTCTCACCTGATTTATACCAAACTATTGTAGCTAATATACCCTAGGATAATTATCATACAGTTCTAGATAGAATAAGCTGCTACATTAGCGATAAAGAATCTTCCAACCAACTCCCCCTCACGCTCTCAGAACATTTTAAAAATAATTAGTCAGGAATTGATTTCCTTTCATGACAGGATTCTTATTGCAGAATGCTCGTACCATCAAACCAATACTGTATTGAAAGAATTAATTCAAATGCAATTATAGTATGAAGAAGCAACCAAGAAATCAATGCAAAATTTGAACAATTGGCACTTGAACTCTTAGCAAAACCCTCTTACCATCCTCTGACACTGCAACTCCCAACAGAAGTAATAATAAATTTATTAAAATTGAAAGTAAACATGAATTGAAATTCCTCCACAAAAATTCATTAATTTAAATAATTAAAAACTTTAAAAAAAAGGGTTCTCGCTCCCTCTAAGAAATTGTTACTCTGAATTACCGATAGAAGATGTAGACTTAGCAGATTTAGAAAGAAATGAGTTTTTCATCATTGATGAATAAGTATCTACTAGATCTCAATACAACAAAAAAAAAAAAAAAAAACTCCCTACCTCCCTCGTTTGTACTCGCAAATATAAAATACCTTGAAAATCTAACCCCCCCTTACCACTAAGCATTTCGCATTATTCAGAATAATATCCAAGAATGTTTAGAATGCCGCACCTATGAGCTTCGCAACCAGCGGATACTTATAATCTTAATAAAAGGACTCTCAAATAACTATGACACAAATGAAACTATCCAAGAATTAGGCAAATATAATTTAGTAGTCGATTCCAGTAATGTCCTTAGATCGAAAAAATATCCAACCTCTACCTCTTTTTCTGGTCATACCTCTAAAAAACGAGAACAATAAACAAACTTTAGAAATCACTCAAGTAAACCACCTTTAGTAGGTAGCCAAAATTGAACCTTTGCGCAAGTGAAAGACACCTAATAAGTGCTATGGTTGCCAAATTTTTTTTTATCTCTCTCTGTTCTAAACATGCGAATTTAAATGCCTTAAATATGCAGGTAATCGCGATACCAGTTCATGCACTAAATATCCGGATAGCCCTCCCAAATGCGGAGAAAATCATACGGCCAATTACTCAAGAGGCCCTCAAACCAATGAATTACAAAACTCCTCCCTCCCTCAACCACCAACTATTGGAAAGAAAGAAGAAAAAAAAAATGCCGACAACACAAGTAAATGAGCACTTACCGAACAAACCACCCCACCCTCCAACGATTCAAACAATAGCAATTTACCCTTCCTTTCTGAAATTAAAAATTCTTTAAAATATTTAACATGAGCAAACTCAACGAAACTTCAATCTATAAGTGAAGTTTTCTCAAACAAAAACTACACGATATTTGTCAAAAAACCACTCAGCATAATTTTCTGCATGATAGGATTGGGTCCAGTGTTTAATCGTCCCAAGAAACTCCGTCCTTCACTCATGATAGTCAGTTGGAATGCAAACGGACTTAAATCCAAGAATGGAGAATTCAACAACTTTATAGGCAATCATAACCCTGACACATCATCGGAGTCCAAGAAACGCACATTAATATAATTATGGTACTATAAAAATCTCCAACTATACTACCCATCGCACCAACAGAATCACCCATCGTGGCGGAGGAACGGCCCTCTTAATTAAAAATAGCATCCATCAAATTATGGGGTTCTCAAAAACATACCCACTTCTGAAAACACAACTATCTACAATAGAATACGCGACAACCCATTCCTCCGCCTTTCCGCTATTTACCACTCCCTAGAAATATTATCTATACCAACTACCTTAATATCTTCATCGACAATTTCTCAGGCATTATAATAGGATATTTCAACGCTAAACACCAATCCTGAAACAGGGGAAGGGCAAACAAGTCAGGCAATTTTATTAATACCTTCTACAATGATAATAATTACCTGATTAATTCCCCCAACTTGCCAACCTCCCACACACTTTCTATACAATAGCTACACCAACTCTATCATTAACTTTGCAATACTTAAAAACATCCCTTTTTATAACATTGAAAGGATTAACGAGCTATCCAGCGATCACAATGCTACTCAGATTGATGTCCTTTCACATGATTCTTCATCTCCGCTTTCTAACTACCACCAATTAGTTTCACTTTCAAGAAAATCTTTTACAACAATATCCAAGGAAATCCCATCATTAACAATATCAAGGACGCCATTAACTTCTACTGTTCAAAAAGCGATTCATTTGGCTAGTAATACCAAAACCATTCAAACCCCTCACCTCAGACTCTTACCCCCTCCACATTCAAGATCTCTTCAAAAACAAAAATAGAATCAGAAAGCAATGACAAGAAATCTGGCACGCTTCTTATAGCCTAAAAGCCCAAATTAAAAACGAAATTCGAATCCATATAAACAAAAAAATTGAAAATTTTGTAAAGAATTAACACAGAGAAGATAACTATTTAACATAAATAGGAAATTCACAATTGTTTTTTATGCCAAAGATAAAACTGTTCTGCTCGCCCACAACTGGAATAATCGTTCCAGGAAAATTTTGAGTCTTAATGATGAAGAAATGTTGAAGAAATGATCCAAAAAATTCTATTGATTAGCACAGCAATCAAATTCTCTTCCAGCCCCCTCCCCATCTGAAATATCCATCATAATTAGAAGAATAAAAGCCCCTGGTAAGGAGGGTATACACAACCTAGCCTTCAAATTCTTTCTTTCAAATGCCCTTACTATCTTACCAAAATCTTTAATAAATGCCTTCTTTACGCCCATTTTCCTAAAAAATGGAAATATGCTACCATAATTCATCTCCCTAAGAGCGACCGAAACTATACTATTCCCTCTAACTATAACCCAATCAGTCTTCTTAACTCCATTTCCAAATATTTGAGCGCATTCTACTTCAAATAATATTAGATCATTACCATTACTATCAATATTCTACCCGATTCTCAATTTGGTTTCCCCTCTCATCACAGAACCGTCCAACAACTATTATGGGTTGTGAATACCGTAACAGAAAGTTTTGAATCCAAACAAATAATTCGGGGGCATTTTTTTTTTTTTTTTTTAGTTTTAAAAAAGCTTTCGACCGCCTCTGGCATGATGATTTAATTTTTAAACTCATTAACCTTAAATTTCCGCTCAACTTAATCCTCATTATCAATTGTTACTCAAAGAATAGATGAACTTTCTACCATAAACTATATATGGGCAGGTACCCTCACAGAAGTCGGTAATTAGTCTTCTAATTTACAACCTCTGCACTTGTCTTCCCGCAAAGCTCCCACAGTAGCTTATGTTTATTCGCGACGATACAGCAAGTCTCACACAAAACAGCTCCCCCCTTCGAGTAATTAAAAAGCTTCAAAACTAACTCAACAAAATTCAAAAATGACTCACCCTATGGCGAATTACTGTAAACACATAAAACCAAAAAGCTCTCCTCTTTAGAAAAGGTAAAGTACCCTCCCCCAATACTAACTCTAACTCGAGCATCTCATGGAACTCTGAACTTAGCGTCAATCTAAACTCCAAACTCACCATTAATCAATACATTCATTCCATAATCTAAAAATGCTGAACTAAAAGCCAAAGCTGTGTCCCACTCATTGACAGACGCTCAATTCTCTCTCTCTCTCTCTCCCTCCCCCCAAAAAAATCCTCCTTCACGAACAAGTCATCAGACTCATCACCCTTTATGCGGCCTCAATATGAGGGCCACGCCGCAGCCACCCTTATTTGAATAATTCAACTCTTCAAAATAAAATCCTTCAAATTATTACTCCCCCTGGTAAATCAGAAACTTCGTAATTCATACAGATCTTCGAATCCCACAAATTAATATCCACGCCGCTTTATCTTTCTCGGCATTTCTACTTGAATTACAAATTAATTGACTACAATAACCTCCTATTTAAAGTAAATCATCTTAGCCTACAATAATGGCATTCATGCTTATCCATATCAATCCAGTCAAAGTGACTTCAATTTAATTCCACCATAACCAATTGTATCCCAACAGATATTGTTTTCTTTTCATTCCCCACAAGTGAAGCCGAAACTAAGACGTACAATAGAACAGCTATTACACCCTCCCCCCCAACCCACTCATAGTCACGATCCTTGGTATCCCTTCAAAATCGGCGAGATTGAAAACACAAAGGAAGGTCCTTCCTCGCTCCTTCTCTTAGTCTAGATAATTTCCCACAAGGAAATGTGCAACTTTCGCAAGTTTTTAACTCTTTTTCAAAATAAATAAATAAATAAATAAAATGTATATTTATACCAAAAAAAAAAAATCCAAACAAATAATTTCTCCTCCCTCTCTAGCAAACATTCTTGGCAAATACAGTGTGAACGGATGAGGTATGCTTCATGAGATATCAGTGGTCTCATCTAGTAACGCATAGCCACTTTATTATACCTAGACACCACTTTTATGACTATAGGTGCATCTGTTTGGAAGTTAAGGGATAGGGACGACGTAGAGAAATCTGTTAAAGGACATCCTGTGTGTTATATATATATAAATCAAAATTACAGATATTTAAACGATACATTTTTAATAATAAAAAATCTTGATTTACAACAAAATACTACTTAGATACAAGTTTTAAAAGCCCCACCGACATTAAATCCAATTCTGCAAAAAGACAATATCTTTTCAGCATTTTAAACACAGCTAAAGCGTTAATGAACTTAAAATTATGCAAAGTAACTTTTCAATTATATGAATGCATGTTGTTTTTTATGGTGCTGCACTTATTTAACTTGATTTCCTAAGCTGCAATCCGTACTAATCAGTATTTATTTAAAAAAAATGTAATGATAGATCGGCTCAATTAATAAATTGTCATGAGCGAAACGTCTCCTACTACGAATTAAGTATGGATTGATGTGCGGGTGTGTTTACCTAAAAGAAGTTTTCTTAGTGGTGCTCAATAATAATACGAAGATATTGAACAATGAAATTCTTACAAGAAACATACAAACCATTTTTCTGAATCTCAATTCTAGATTCTTTTCGTTACTTTTAAGCTAAAAAAATATGACGAAAGAAAAATCCATGACTGAAAAAGTGTAAGGATCTGACCTCCGCATCTGGCAACGGCTGGGCTGTGGTTTAAATGGTAGAACCCTGAGGGGGGAATAAAAGGAGAGCACGGGAGAAGGCGAAGAGAAAAGACAAGGCGATGAAGCCGAGAGGTTATGAGCGAGAAGAGTTGTGTATATTTATGTGTCGTGTCTCTTAGAAACGTCAGGAAATAAAATAATTGGGATTGCCTCATGAAGTCTTTGTTTATTCAAGAGTTTACTAGCGGCGAATGCAGTCAAAATCTCCCATCTTAAAAGTGATGTTAAACGAACCTGGTACTTAGCGTTGAGAATCTTACGTTAATATTCATTATTAAATTGAAATGAACATAAATATTGGTTTTAAAAATTAATCAAAGAACTGAGATTAAGAAATCAAAAAATTAAATGAAATATTACTCTCACCGTTTAATTTGTCTCATCTTTCTACTCTTCTGGTTTATAATAAGAAAATATCGCTTAACTACAATATAAATGATTTATTTTCGTATAATTCAAAATTCGACAAAATATTCCGCTTTAGAAAAATTGATTAATTTAAAGTATTAATTTATATTGTTGTACTAGAGTCTAATATATACTAACACAGAGTTTGGAAAAATCATTGTACGCCTTTTTTGTTATTTACAGTGCTCGCGTCTTTGCGACAGAATTTTAAGTATCGATAACGCGCCAACCACTGGCAACCTGTGAGTTTTGCGATAGAGGCGAAATGAAAAGGGAAAAGCGAGGGAGGGTGTTTTTCGAAGCAAGATTTAAAATTGAAAAGCTTAGCAACAGGGAGGGAAACGGAGGAGAAATGGGAAGCGCGGAGCACAAGGAGGGATATAACCCTTAGAGAGACAAATCCACTAATAAAGGCCAAAATAGCATTGGCGATAAAGAAAATGTTGCAAATCAGTAACTAAAACCAAGTTTGAGCTACGGAACATTTACTAACGAGATTCCTTTTTAATAACATCTACAAAGATACATTTTTTATTAACCATCGTAAATTCATCTTGAGACGAAAAATTTCTTAGGAAATAAACAGGATTTCAAGCAAAATATTAATCGTATTTGTTCATATTTTCCAAGACAAGAAATTATTTTTAAATGAGTTATAACTTCAATCTGAGCGAAACAGCGGTAATAAATTTTACCAGCATTATTGTTAAAAATTATTATTCAAAGGTTTTTTAAAGGATTTAAACACACACACACACATTAAAATTGAAATTCAATGTTTGTGCGTTTAAAATAAGAATTTATATACATAACATAATATATTTACCTCATATAATTAAGAATAAACTTAGCATACAATCTCAATTTTGTGTTCGCTTAAAAGTGAAATAATGTCTTTAAATACGACTAGATTAAAAAAAAAAAAAAGGATCAAACTGTAAAAGTTTGAGCACAAAGGTGAAGTTAAATACGTCGACCTATGATAAAGTTCAATGAAAGAATAGAAACGAATAATCGATATCTTCAAGACAGCTTTAAGAAGCCAAAGCTTGTTAAGTCTTTGCTTTGTGTAATGAAATCCATTCTACATGCCTTTCAAAGTATCGCTTAAAAGCCCGACTTTTAGCTGCTATAATTTGAAACGTCCAAGAAAAATTACTTAAAGCAATATTTTTGTAAGAATTACAAAAGAAGCTGTGCGAGGGGGGTATCGTGAAGTTTTAATTATTACTAAAAATAATCGTGATTGAAATTTATTTGTTATCCTTAAGACTGTTCTACACAATCACTAAACAGAGTTATACATTTCTCTTATCATTTCTTGACCTTTCCAAGGCCATCCTGTAAAACTTAGCAGATTGAACTCATCATTAACAGCTGTAATTTACAATATTATGTACAAATGGTAAATTAACATGTAGAATAAAAATTTTCCAAATATCTGTTATTTTTAAATAATTAAAATTTTACGATACTCATTTGCAATAGTTATTAGTACTCAAAGAATAGAATACAAAGTGCGAATTTCTGAAGTATGCAAAACAAACAATAAAACTTGATTAAATTTTATTGTCTCTGAAGCAGAGATCTAAAAAAAACGCTGGCCAGTATTGAAGAAATACGTACATTTTTTACTCTTAGATTTGCAGTTTTTTAAATTTAGTTTTAGCGCTATCCGGTAGATAAATAATTACAGATTCTTAAAAAAAAACTCTTATTCAGCTTCTCCATAAACTTGCGGCATTTACCAATGACGGTGCCAAATTTCAAAGGAAATATGGCCCTATTAATTATACTATGATGTGCAGTATTGCGAGATTAAAGCGTTTTTAGATAGATAATACTATGGAAACTTGTAACGAATAATACTTTCTTACTCAAATTATTTTTAATAGTAGTTCTGATACAAAGAAAGCTACCGATTCAAGAAACAGAATAGATTGCTAGCTTTTTTATGTCAAATGTTCGAAAACATAAACTTTAAAAAAAAAAAATCAAATTGTATTCTTCGTATTAAGATACTTTTGCACAACCTGCAAGCCCTAAAGGAGACGTACTCGCGTTTTTTCATACAATATATATATATATATATATATATATATATATATATAGTTCTTGTACTGACCACTTTTTTAAAAAATCAGATTTTTTGTTCCTCGGAATTGAAAATACAGACCCAGAACTCTTTCAGATCTAGGTGAGGCTTCACTATTTTAAAGCCTTTCCAAAACTTTTTCAACACATTACATTAAATTAATGTAAAAAAAAAAAATATTTTCCGGTTATTATAATTGTGTATTGATTATATTAATTTAACATTTAAGCGCTTTTAAATTGCTTGAAGTATTCATTTTGTTCTAAATCATTAGAATGAGAAATGCGGCACGGAATACATTCCAGGATTTAAAAAATTCAAAAAAATTCTTTTATTTATTTATTCGTAAGAACAATGTCTATATGTGTGCAGATTCAATTACGATTATAAAATTCCGCACGCGGTTTTATTCAGAAATGTATTATTTTAACATGTAAAATACTTCAGGTTTTTCTTCCAAATCCATATTTATCGGGGAAAAAATAGATTGAAAGAGAGAGAAAGAATTATAGAGGACAGCAAAAAAATGGATGGATGCAACTTCTATTGCTCCTCTTGGCGAGTGATGATCTCATGGCGCCATCTACTATTCAAAATTGATATGAAATTTCCCGAAATAATTTGAGTACATTGGTGAATACCATAGTTATTTTAAAAGCAATAAAAAAAAAATTGACACATAATTTATATGCAAGTTATCGCAGTAGGAAAACCAAATAACCAATGAAAATCGTGAAAGGCATACAGAAAAAAATTCATTCAGCAATAACAGGAGGGGTAAAACAGCTTTTAAAATTTTTGGTCTAAGAAAAGTTAGCTAACAAAATAGAAAAAAAAAAAGATCTGCTTAAATCTAAATGTCTTCAAATCAAATGATTTATTTATAGCCAGATAACATCAATATTAGGCTCTGTTTTAATATCAAGTGATGTTTGATTTATTTTATACATGAGTAGCATTAATTAAAATTAAATTTTTTTTTCATGAAACAAAAAGACATCTATTTTAAAAGTAGTTCGAGAAGTATTAATAAATTTACCAACACCAAATTTAATGTGGAAAAGAAGTATATCTGAAACACAAGCTTTTATTCTGTAATAAAAAATAATAGCTAGGTAGATTGAACATGCAGTTACCATATAATTCTTGGGGCAATAGTTTTATCGGTTATAAAATACCAAATATAATTATTTTTCTCCTTTTTTTCAGATTATAAGTGATAACAGTTATGCATGATTTTATAATTCAATGCATTATCTTTATTAATGAAACATTTTAAAAACATACCAATAATAAAATTTAGTTTATTTGTTAGCAGCCCATATGTACATAGTTTCCATAAAAAAAAAAAGTTCAATTTTTGAATAGAGTTTCACATTTAAAAATTTTGAGAACAATTTGATTTAAATTATACATAATTGAAAATGCGAAATATTTCATCAAATTTTTTTTAAATGTCAGTTATGTAAAGGAGATAGAGATCAGGCTCGTAGTCAAGACTAAGCAGTTGGTTGGGCACTAGATTTAATAGGACATAAGGAACAAAATATACTCTTAAATCAATTATTTCTTCACCTATATAAGTAATTTAGAACTAAATTTAATTGATGGATACTACACCGTTTAATTCATTTAACAAAATACAGAGTTGTAACACATTAAAGTGATTTATGTATAAAAGTTTAGGGTATTACAATTTGTTATTTTTATTATTAAAATCATAGGATCTGGATCATAAGAATGTAAAAAAAATGATTAAAGTTATTTGACTTAGTCTTCAGAGGAAATTCTAGACAATAAAAATGAATTACTTCCATTCTTGTAAGACCTTATGTATACCTAAGCTAAAATTTGTAATAAAAAGGAGTTATTCACCTTTTGTTACTCACGTAAATTAAGATTAATTGCAGTCTGAAGTTTCCTTAGCTTAAACATTTCTTTAAAATGTCTAAATCCAAGGTCTGTGTTTGTTGCTTCTGAAAGGCTAAAAAAACAAGACTTGATAGTCGCTGATGAATTATGGATAACCTTTGTGGTCGATGTATGGTAGAGTTACACCAAAAATGCTGATTCAAATGTTGCTGTACTGCTCACAAATGTTGCTACTGTTACAAATAAATCAAATACCATCTTTAACATTGTAAAATTTCAGAGTAAAATATCTATCTTATTTTTGTTAAATTTTGAGAATAAATCTTTTACAACTGACACCTCTTCTTTGCTTGGTATAGTTACACATATATTAACAAAAGAGATTGCAGATTTCCTAACTTGAATTCTACTGCACTCTCAATACCCAATAAAAGATCTTTATTTTCACTGAAGTGTTCATCTCACTGCGCGATTACCGAATCTACAGTCTCGTAAGAGATTTTCAGTCGTTGTGGTTCAGGACTTTTTAAGGAGTGTGCTGGAAACAAACTATATTAAATGTAGTCAATGTTCTTATTTATCTTTCTAGATCTTTTATATTGTACAGGAACAGAAGACAAAGTCTCTGGCACAGGTAGTAAACCTTCAGCAGGAAAGAGAAATGTTTTCTTCTTGAAACTCGAAGATTTCTGGTTTCACATATTTAATGATAAGAATTGCGTTGCTCAGACCTTGTAGTATGAGATTTAAGTTCCTTATTGGTAAGTTTCAACAGTCTAAGAATTTTCTTGCTGAAATATAATAGAATGTGAAATTGAAGTGACATCATCGGAATCTTCAAACCAAGCCTTTTAGCTACAGGTATAGGACAAAATAATAGGAAAACCCGAAAAAGAATGCAAAATTTTAATTAGTGGGGAGTTAGGCCCCCATTGACCCAAATTACAGCTTGTATCTGATGTGGGATTGACAAATAAAGGTCGTGTTCCAAGTTTAAGGAATTCGTAGCCATTCTTCCAACAGAGCGGTTTTGAGTTCAGATAGTGTGCATTGAGGAAGAAACCAAGCACGGACTATGTTCTCTAAAAATCTCAACAAAGGCTCAATGATGCCGAGATCAAGGGATTGAGCATACCACATAAAAGGTTCCACTTCATCATTGTGCTCATCTAACCATGTCTGAAAACAAAAAGAGGCATGTTTAAAAGGGCATTGTCATCTTGGAATTGAGAATGTTCTTCAGGAAATAGAGTCTGAAGCATAGGGTGTAAATAATCTGCAAGAATACCGTGATAATACTCGCCTTTGACCTTCCCCATCAGGACTACAAGTGGCTATAAGACACACCAAGATATCCTTCTCCACACCTGTGCAAAACCCTCTCCATGCTTCACGGTAGGAACCAGACAGTCAACATAAAATACTTCTGCCCATGGAGGGTCAATGTTGTAAATCAGGCCACAAAGTAAATTTCTAGTTCTCAGTACAAAAAATAACTTTTATTAACTGC
Source organism: Nephila pilipes (assembly GCA_019974015.1). Taxonomy (NCBI): domain Eukaryota; kingdom Metazoa; phylum Arthropoda; class Arachnida; order Araneae; family Nephilidae; genus Nephila; species Nephila pilipes. The sequence continues at coordinate 80,471 of BMAW01103163.1, forward strand.
TTCAGCATAATGTTCTTTATAGAGCTCAACTGATACAAACAAGGCCTAATTCTAAAGTCAGTATATATAACAGAAACTGGTTGTCAATTATTGCAAACAGAAACAGAATTGTGAAAGTGGAGATTCAAGGTTAAAATGTTAGTGACCGAATACATTTCTAACATTCTCCCTACTCTGCAAAATGAAATTTTGCAACATGAACAACCACAGAACAACATCATATGACAAATAATAGCACAAAAGATTTTAAAATATAAATTTAAAGTTCAAAAGAAAAGAAAATTCAAAAATTATGTCTCTCAGGAAGGTGAATATCTCTTTTTCAATGAGTTTCAGATATTTCATGAATTGTTATGTTATTCAACTTTTACAAAACCATAGACATCTCTTAAGGTATTATTAGAGTCTATTTACAAAGGAACGAACATTTGCCAGATCTAAATTGAAAAACCAGGGAACGTTTTCAAATACTCTAATCTCATGACATTATCCTTTCCAGGAAGCTATTCAACTGTCCAAGCGAATGTCCAGTCCATATGTTCAATCTCTTTGCTTCCTATCAAAACAATTTCCACTACCTAGACCCCACCATGAGGAAATTTAAATTTTAACATCATTCAATAATAGGAAATTGAGACATTCATGTTTGAATGGCATTTCAGTCCTTTTAAGTTTTGTAAATACTTCCACCTTTCTACTAACTTGCACTTTTGTATTTCATCCAAGTCATGAACTTCACTGTTATTCACACTTTGAATAAATATAGAAGGTTTTAAAGGCTTTAAATCATTCTTATCATCAAACATATAAGTCAAAGGTCTATCATTCCAGAGACAATTACAATCACAAAAAGTTAAAGCTTCCTAACAATCAAAAAGTACATAACACATGTTTTTTCGAAGATCTTTCAGAATTCAAATCAATCTTTCCCAAAACCTTCTCCAGCATGGCAAAGTAGGAGGGTTATGTTTCCCCTTGATTTTCATTCAGTTGCTTTTACTATCAATTTCACTCCAGCTCAACCCATTCATAGCATGATTTAGACCAATGAAATTCATTTCATTGGTGGAATAAATTACTTCACAGAATCATCAGAAGAGTTTCAGTTCCAGCATGTTTGTGGTGTAAATGATGTTATTTGATCATTCATTCCCGGATCAATTTTTTTGTAGAAAAAATTATTGGGTAGGTATACTCTTGTATATCCGTAAATTGAACAACTCTAGATTTCATATGTAAAACCATGTTTATCAATAAAATGTCTTTCTTCAGCTCTAATCTTCTTTCGGTATATTGTGAATAATAATCCAACAAGAAAGGAGGGAAAGCTGATTCTTTTATGCACATTTATTTACAGTCTCTACGTGTCAATTACATAAAAACAAATAATTACACTATTTACAAATTATACAAGACTTCCAAACAACCCATATTTTAACTTAACCTGCTTATAATTTATTTCCAACACGATATCAGCAAACATGTCTTTTGGATTAAGGAAAACAAAGTTTTTTCAGTTCTCTCAATTTCTTCACTCAGAATGCTTCGCTTTTACAATACATAAGTGTCAAAATCTTAGTATCCAAACAAGTGTTCTAACAATCATAGCGTACTTCGAGATTCTAGAAGTTAACCGAGTTAGTATTGTCTGGTTTGTTATTGTCTGAAAAATGTTTGTTGATACAACTCTTATTCGCCTTTAATTGCTGATTTTTCTGTATCAGATACTAGATTATTAGAATGCAAAATTCAGGAGAATGACAAAGCCATTCAGGTCCACCCCCCACCCCATTTAGATTTTAATAGTTGTGCTGGAAAGCACCTTTTAAGTAATAAATCAGCAGGATTAAAGAACATGCATCCAATTTCCAAATTTGCTAAAAAAATCTGGTTTCTTTCACTCGATTTTCAACAAATAAGGATTAACAGTTTTGGTCTGATATACAAGCTAAAACTCCTGATGAATCTAACCAAAAGTACGCAGTTATATCATGTTTGGGTACACATTTAAAAGAGTGATTTGATACAATCTGATGCTAAGATATGCAGTCATTAACTCCAAATGTGGTACTGTAATTTATTGAGAGGGGAAACTCTAGATAAGGTTAAAATAGAACTTAAGGGAACTTCATTTTCTTCTGCTTTTAAGGAAACACAAAATTCATAAGTATATTTATTAGCAACACTTAACACATGCAATGAGCTAGCAGAATTGAGAAAAATTCTTCAAGGAATTTGGAAATCATCTATATCATGAGCTTCATCAGATCATTTTCCAAATTCTCTCTACATCTCAATAGGTAGCTCTTTGTCGGTTTTCGTCGAGTCGCTGGTTCGGGCCTTGATGCTACTAAAGATCAGCCGTGTAACCGGGGCTGATGAATGTTAAATCTGTCGGGGCCCAAAGTCCTCCTGTAGGCATGGTGTGGAAGTTAGGAGAGAAGAGTACCAGCTCGCGGGTGTCGTCCTCGTCACATGACCAAGGTTCAAAAGTACGAGGTCCATCACCAATTGTCCTCCTGTTACTTCTAGTGCAAAGTTAAGAAAACCAAACAAACCCTATCAGATAAACTCTGAAATTAGTTAATATTATTGGAATTAAATCAATGAAGTTAGGTCCAATCTCAAGACAGTCATTTAAATAATCCAGTCCCTGTAAGAAATATCAAATACAGGTCAAATTTTAGTTGTGCTGCTTTCTTTTATAACGGTCTGGTATAACACTATCACTGTCGGTTTTCAGTGCATATTCCACAATATCCTCTTCCAGAGAATCTTTGAATCAACCCCAGTTTTTGTTTCAATCAATCCTGAAATTTGTCAGTTTTTAATTTTCTGGTAGTAGTCAGTAACCTCTTTTCAGCAGCATGAAGATATGGAAAACCATGATTCCATTGGAGTCGAACTACATAATGACTAGTAGCTTCTCAAAGAAATTAATGGTTTGCTGATATTTTTCTCTTTCATGTTCTCTGCAGGATCATATACCTATGCTCGGCCAATTTCCAAAAATATGAGATTTCTGATAAACACGCCATTGTGACAAGCAGGCTAGAGACAATATATGCATTTCGATATGACCAATTAGAGAGTCGTAGCTTTCACAGCAAATAAATCTTTATTAACATTAACAACAACCTATGTTGCGATTTGTGCCCATGCATTTACCTTTCAACAAAACTTGAACTTTTCACGAGTTTTAAAAATCAAGATTGGAAAAATCAGCAATTCTAATAATTTTTTTTCCAAGATGGTACAATTTCTAATAATTTGACATGGATATGCTGCTACAAATTCAATCAGAACCAATCATATCGATTTAGTAGAGGTTTTCAGAATGTCTTCCCTTTAATTTTGTACTGTAGGCATCACATGTTTACGAGGGGATATTTTTTTAACCCCCGAACAATTAATGTCACTGAGTTACTTTCGTATCCCACATCAGTTTCTGGAGAGAGGCAGAATCACATAATGCTGTCACATTGGATAACTCTATTTTCTATAATAATGTGTATTATTGTAAAATACTTTCCTATACAAATGATGCATTTTGTAAAATCTTTACATTTTGAACTCGGATGACCAGTTTTCACACAAGTAAAACAGGTACTTTTCCTTCAATATTTTGTTACATTCATCTAATGAAGAATCTATTATAGAAATCCAATATCTTACAAATTGCATGTCCTGTCCCACAATACAGAAAACCTCACTCTTTGATAGAGTAATCTGCCAACACCAATGCTGAATCTGAAGGTAAATCTGTATTATTTTTATGATTTTAAACCTTAAATTCTGTTTTAACTTCGTTTTCCATGGAATTTCATAATTCCAACTTTTCTTGACTTTCAACTTCTAATTTTAAAAAGGTTAATAATTTTTTCATGTAGTTCAGAACAGCTTCCAATCGAAACCTTTTTGGAAATCCGACAACGATCCAATACTTTAAAAGTACTCTCCGGAAATGTTGACTAAACCAGGGGAAATAACATAGCTGCATACCTTTCTTTGGTTATACTTAAAGATTCTAAAGCTCTTAGCTGCTCTTGCCTTCACACTATCATAATTGAGCATAAAACTTCAGTTTGCCATTTATTGCTCTTTTCTTTTATTTCGCAGTTCACGTACGTATTATTCAATTTAAAGTTCTTCTTTTCCAAATCTAGATTTTAAAAGCTCCATAACATTTTCATAATTTTCTTTGGATGGTAGAAATCCTAACAATTTATGAGCCGAAGAATCAAGTCTCCTGAAATGAAATGAACAATCAAATTTATGTTCTAGCCTGAGGTATTCCTCTTGAAGAATTTTAGAGAATTGAGCCCTAGACCTAATTTCTCATTTTAAATTGCCATCATACCTCTTTCATCTATTTTTGGAGACATACTTTTAATTTCTTAGGATTGATCAAACTATTATTTACAACCTCCTTAAGGATTTGCTCTGATATATTTGTATTTTTATCCTTTATCTAATAACATTTAATTGAATACTCACTCTTATGAGTTCCTCTTCTAATTCAATTATTAAACATCTTGTTTTGCAAGCTATTCAGAATAAATTTTCCGATCAAATGTCTAAATTTTTAAACTTCAAAGAGATAGATACAAAATGGCAAAAATCTCATCCATGTCATCTTTCATATTGGTTAGAAGATAATTAATCCTATTGCATGCTCGGATGAACACATAAAGCATTTACAACATACACAGTTCGGAAATGAAATAAAAATTTGAAATCAAAAGTATACTTAAAATCAGAAATTCTTGATTTCAGAATCACGGACTCCAGTACTGTAGGAAATTAAATGGCATATCATTAAATTCCTAATTTATAATGGGAAACAATGTTTATTAAACACTTCGAAGTAATGTTCTTAACAGAGCTTAAGTGGTGTAAACCAAGCTTAATTCTAAAACTGGCATATATAAAGAAACTCATGACCAGTTACTACAAATAAAAACAGAATTGCGAAAGTGGAGATTCTGAGCTACAATGCTAATGAACAATAAAATTTTCAACAGTCGATATACTTTTAAAAACAAGATTCTAGTTAAAATGAAAGTTTGAGATTAAGAAAAGTCAACTTACATACTACAAAAAAAGTAAAAAAGATTTGCCTAAATCTATTATTTTTAAATCACATATTTTATAAGTTATAGGACATAATGAATATGAAGCCCCAATTTTTCAATATTAGGTTTAGAATAATTTGTATAAGATCAACATTAAACAACATCTATTAAATATTTAAAAGAACAAAAAAAATTGGCTTATTTTCTGCATTGAAAGAAAATTATTCAATAAAAAAAATTATTTAATGAAAGATAATTTTTATTCTGTATCGGAAAAAAAATTCCAAACAGTCTCAATATACACAGTTAGCCATAATAACTTGTATATTATACTAATATCATTCATACAAAATTGTATTAAGTTATAAAACATGTCAAAATTAATTTTTGTTTCATTCATTCAGAATACAAAAGATTGTTAATTTTGCATTTTTTAATTTTATAACTATATACATCACTTTTATCAAATAAGAATTTTCAACTCATACCAATAACTGTATTTAGTTTACTAGTTAACAACCATGCTTTTTTCAGTTTTTTACTGCATCTCTGTAATTCTGCTCCTTCTCAGCAATGTATCCATATAAATCATAGGCTTTACTACAAGACTAGAAAAAAAATAGTTAGAATTAAGAGTAACAAACTTCCAAAAGAATAAACTTATTTTAAAAGGTTTAAAGATACTTTCAAAACTTAAAAACTTTCATAATAAACTTACTTTGTTATACAGCAACATCTTATCAAGTATTTCAGAAGCTGATGGAAATCTGCCTGCCTATAAAAAGTTACATAATTGCAAAGTTCATATGAATCACAACATTTACTGACTAATGAAAGTATAAGCAGAATAAAAATATATAATACAACTGAAACAAGTATGAAAAGCCTTTCCAATAAGATTAGGCAGCATATTTATTCATACTGCTATTTCTACAATTACATATATAATATTAATGTTTGTGAATGATTAACAATCTTCATCTCTTTTACACAAATATAACACATGCTTTTAATGAAGTTAAAGTTTTAAATATTCTGCATCCTATATCTAATAACATCTCCTCTGTTATAACCTATCTAATAACATAAATATAACTTACCTGAAATGTTTTCCCTCAAAATTAAATAAGCAAAAAAAAAAAAAATTCATAAGCACAAAAGAATGTGGAAAACTTTCTGAACAACCTCTTTATGAATCATGCATATGATAGATAAAATCGAACAAAAAGATTTAAAAAAAAAAAAAAAGCATGTAAAAAAAGAATGTAAAACAGAACATAAAATGAGAGACATTGCATAAAACAATATTTCTCAGCAAATGATAAAAAGCATCAAAATTAAACTTATTTTTTAATTACAAATAAATAGTAGGCTTGTTGAGATTTTAAGGAAATGATTACATTTCTTAACTTATTATGCAAAACTTTTAGATTGCCTGAAGGATAAATTCAAATTTACATGATATACTTTTAATAATGTTATCCGGACTTATAATTCATTTTGGCTAGATAGCCAATACCACTGATTTTCTATAACTCATACACTTTTAGAGTGCTATAAATACTGATCTATACAAGTTATGAAGCAATTAATGTTATATATTATTCAACTAATATAACTATGTATTAAAATACATCAAATCACCTTTATATAAATGTCTGCTAACAACAGCCAGGCTTTTTCTAAATATTCTGCATCCTATTAAAATTTTAAAAATTGATCATTGATGAGAAAGCAGAGGGAAAATTTTTACAAATATAAAGTTATATTTTGTATGTAATGCATAATTGAAATAGGCCGTAAAATCTGAAATGTGGTATCTGTGTAAGCAAATCAATTTCAAAAACAAGTAAAACACATCAAATACTTATGCTATAAAAATTACTACATAGATGTATACATCCATGTAGTAATTTTTATTGAGAATCTTGTATTAACAAATGAATCTTTAATTTATTGAGAATCTTGTATACAACAAATGCTTTTTAAAAACAGTACTTTTAGCTAATCTCCTAAATAGCAAAATGATTAGTCACATGTTGATTCCTTAACTCAATATGCTAAATTTCTTGAATTTTGCGTACTCTGTGCTTATAGAAACATGTAAATAAGGAACAGTAATATGGGTGTTGAATTATTAGAAGTTTTGCAGGAGAGGTTTGGATAGGTTGTGTTAAATGATGGGTTACCTAGATAGTACTACTACTTATACTGAATTATTGTAATTAATTTAAATATAAAAAATTATATTTACAAGATAAAATACTTGCTACACTTACATTTTCTACGCATAATGACATTTTTAGTGCTAGTTGCATTCTAAAAAAAAGTAATGCAATGTCCTCGGACACGATATTCTTTTCAAACATTTAGTAAGAGGTCCTTCCTTTTCAGAAATTTTGTGTGAAATAAAATTGCCCATACCTCTTTCAAAACTACAGGACATAATCCTTTCTTTTGGTTGTATAGCTGAATTCATTAACTCTTCTATAGGTCACTGAACAACCCAAACAGGAAAGGAAATGACACCTTTCTGCAAAACTGTACATCTTTGTGGGGTATCTTGTGTCCCCAGGAGATCGAACTCTAAAAAGTCAAAGTAAATGGAAAACAGAAATGACGCTTGCCCTTCTACACAAGTCCAGCTGTCTTTAATGAGAATCTTGTCTAGAAGCAAGTTTTCAATGAAATAGTATGTCTTCTAATAAGTTTACTTTGAAAATATTAATATATATTATAATTTGATGTTGAACTAAATCTGATATTTATAATAAATCAACCACTCACAAAGAATGAAATTTTTTTTTGTGTTTATATGCAGAACATAATATGCATCTGCATAAACAGTAAAATTGCCAGATTTAATTGCCACACACTAATGGAGATATTAATGAGGACAGGAATCCCAAATATCATTGCCAGCGATATGGGGACCAATTTTACTTCAAAATTAACCCAAGAGTTCATGAAGCGCTTAGGCTGCACCTCACGATTTTCAGTTCCTAGATATGCAGCATCAAATAGACTTGTGGAGAGATACAATAAAATATTAAAAAATCCATTGCACCACATTATTAGGACTGATCCAAGTAATTGGGACAAATATATCCCATACTTGTTTTTCACATACAGAGAAGTCTCGAACTGTACAACGGAAGTGTCACCTTTCAAGTAGATGAATGGACAAACAGCTAGAGGTCCTCTGAGTGTGTTAAAATCAAGCTCGTGCAGCAACATTGCCATTCCATTGAACATGGAAAAATTCGTGGTGGACTACTTACAAGAACAAAAGATCAATTTGGAGATGAATTCTGAGCAGGCATCATAAATTGCTTCAGGAAGACAAGGAGCTTCTACAAGATATTTCAAGCACAAAGCTTGTTCCGAAAGCTTTGAGATGGTCGAAAGGCATATTTATTGATATCTGATACAACGTACAAGCTTTATGCACAATGAACTGGCCCTGGAGAAAAAGTTGGTTGAATCTTCCTCACTCTTATAAAGTGAAATTGAGTGATGGAAAAATTTGGCATTGTCATGTGAATAAGATAAGAAGGTATTATCCAAGAGTTAATGCAATCAGTGTGATATTCGAAGATGAAGATTTTGGTGAAGTTCTTCCCGCTCCAACTTCTCAGAGACCCGGAATGAAAGAGCTATGGAAGCATATCAATATAAGTCACCTGGATGAAGAAAACAAATTGCTAGAATTGTTAAGTACCAGAAACTGTTTACAGGCAATGTAAACATAGCTAAAGTTGACGCCCATAAAATCAATTTAAAGCCAAACTTTGAACGTAAAAAATCGTTCATGTACAGAATCCCGGAAGCACTGAAGGAAAAAGTAGATCAACAAATCCAAGAATTGTTGGAATTAGGATTAATCAAGGAAAGCAACACTGAGATTGCATATCAGGTAGTCTTTGTGAATAAGAAAGATGAATCCACAAGATTGTGCATCGACTACCCGACTTTGAATAATGCAACGATAACTGATAATTTCCCAATGGAAGAAGCAACAGAATTGATTCAGTAGATTGGCATAGCTAACATAACTACTTTAGATCTTTTGAAGGGATAATGGGCTATCCTGATGTCAGAAGAAAGAAAACTGGCCGTACATCATTCATTCTGACACTTCATCAGTCGACGTCGCTGCATGTTCAGCCCAAAAGTTGGATGAAAAGACTTGCCCTATATCTTATGCAAGTCAGAAATATATCAAAGTCCAGCAAGCTTGGTCAACCACTGAGCGGGAAGCATTCACGATTGTATGAAGTTTGAAAAGGTTTGAATCATGAGTATTCGCCACCGAAATTAAATTCTACACAGATCATAATCCGCTCCCGTTTTTTACAAAAAGTTCACCAAGAGTCATCTAGACTACAAAAATGAGCATTCTCAATGCAAAGATTTAACATAACTCTGAAATATCGCGTGGGATCGAAAATACCTCGTGCAGACGCGTTATTATGCTATGTGTGAACTTCAATTATTGTTGAACATATGGTTATTCTTTTGATTTATTTATGTGTGTATTTCATATGTTCTTATTCTTTTGAATTCAGAATATCTTATTAATTTGAATCATTTTGAAATCATGAAGTGTATATTAATTAATGTTTTATCACACGTATAATTTTTGATAATTTGAAATGTGTAATAATATTCATGTTTAAGTATTGCTTCTCTTTATAATAATTATGCATTTAGTGTTAATGATTATGAACTCATTTTGCTTTGTGTGAATATTTTGAGTGTTAACTTTAAGAGTTTCAGCTGCTGAGTTAAATTTGTAAACACATGTAACCTCAGAGTTTGGTGGGGAGATGTAGTTCATTATTTATTAGCACCCTGGTCAGATTACATACATATAAGCCATCTCTAAATGTAATACAAATATAAAAAAAAGTATAATTTTACCGAGGTTGAACACCCCATGCTTTCTGAAAAGTACTCATTGCTTGATCTTCCATTTCCATTTTTGAACAGACATCAGACAAAAGGCACAAATGCTTTGATTCCACAGCCAAAGAATGCAGGTAATTAAAAAAGGTGAAAGGTAAAAATCAGTTAAATACAAATTACATACTTATATAATTAGTAATATGATGTATTAAAACTATAGAGAAAAGAGGGTGCTACGTGCCAAGCGAGACTCTATATATCAAAGTCAGATAGAGTTCTACCTTCCACAAAGATTGATGGAGGTAGAAAGTATTAAAATAATATAGGAAAAGTATTATATTGTGTTAATTGTTTTTGTGGCACTTTAAAATAAACTAAATTAGTGATGTCAAACAAGTCTGTCGGTGAATTTTGGATTTAATCAAGAACCAATTATGAAAGCCACCTGTCAAGCAAAATTTCCCTACTTTTGAAAAGCTAATTCTAGTTCACATATGGCGTTTTAACATGCAATGCTAATATACATTGTTCATGTGCATTGTACATATGCATTATGCAATGCTAATATACATTAGTTAAAATCATTAAAACTATATTATTTTAAAAATATGAGACAAACACAAGGAGATAAAAAAGGCGAAAGTTTAAAATTTCAAATATGGTGTAAAAGACCAATTTTATTTTTAAAAAAAGCAAATAAGCTACAGAGGGAGGGGGTTACTCATTAAGTCAGACAGGTTTAAAACTCATTAATGAAAGAAAATGTGATGATGATCAAAGACCTGACAGTCAATTAAAATGTGATGTACAAAATTTGCCACGAAAATCAATTTTTCCTTCGTCAGGTGGCTTACGAACGACATAATATATGTCAAATTTCAAAATGCAGTGTTGTCTTTTATCAATTTGGGTAATTTCTGAAGACTAAGTGTATTCTTAAGCTCTGTACTTGTATTCAGATAATTTATTCAGATACTCGATTCAGATAAGTGATTTTCCTCTTCTTTTCTGTTATTTAACATAAACATTACTGCTTTGGAATGTTTTTTTCACTAGACTTAAAATAATTTAAAAACGACTGCTGTTTCCTCTTCATTGTTGAATCCAAAAATTCAGAAAAAGATTCAAGTAATTTCAAAGTTATAAAATTATAAACTTAACAATTTGAAGAAAAAGAAAATAGACTAACTCAGATTTCCTGACTAGTGTACACTTATAAAAGTCAAGACTACTGCTCTTGAACAATTCAACTCAACAAAGAGGTGATGGGATGAGATGGACATTTCCTAAGACTTGCTTAAAGTGCTCCTAGATCACTGTCCAGAAGAAAAGATCACTTTATATAAATCTTTCACAGGAAACATTTAGGGAAGGACATCATCTGTAGGGATGCTCTCCGTCTTTAAACGCTGATCCAGAGAAACATTTCAGACACAACAAAGACTTTTCCATTCTTTTCTAAGGAATTGGTTTACATGAAATCTTCCCCCCTCCCCCACTTATAATTGAAAAAATTAAAACACGAGGAGACAAAATTCATCTCTTAAAAAAGAAAAGACATATATAATAGTATAATAATGAAATAATTATTCTTAATCATTTTAATTTCCTAGGAAAAAATCTTGAGGGGTATATATGCTCCTTTGCACCTACCCAGGATACACTACTGCCTTGTTATGATAGGTAAAAACTAGGGTACGTATAAATAATAGACAATGCCATTGCTGTCAGAAACAAGTATTTCATGAAGTATTGCATAATACAAAATATGTATGCAGAAAAGTTTTTAATGTTATTCAAATCGTAGTCACAACTGAATTTTATAAGGGCTCAGGGATTGAATCAAAATTTCCTGGAATTTCTACAATGCTTGGATGGAGAATATAGCGATGTATACTTTACAAAAGTGAGGTCAATTGAGCCCAAATCTTAAAGATTTTATGAGGCACCATTCAAATAGTTTATGACATCGAAAGGAATACCAGAAACTGAAAACGCAAATTGGCTAGCAGATTTAGCATTTTTGATAGATTTGACTGCTCATTTACATGATTTAAACATGTATCTTCAAGGTAAAACAAACTGATATGTTCAAAGTTTGAAACCATAAATGCATACCAAATAAATTGAAATTATCAAAATTCCAATTGTTTTTTTTTTTTTTTATTTCAATAAGTTAATGGAACAAAATCCTAAAAACGAGACAAAATGCACAGCCCTTTGGGACTTAACATAAAAATTTCAAAATAGATTTCAAGATTTCTGAAAAGAAAAAAAAATGTTTTTTCTCTCCAACTCCATTTACAGTCAATACAAATATGTTGCTAAAAAATTTTCAAATGGAATGCATCCAGATGCAATCTGACATCCAACTTAAAGCAAAATTTTGTAAAGTTTGATCATTGAACTTTTATAAATCACACCAACAGTATCATTTATTATAAATGCTATTATTGTTTGGAAGCATGTACACTAATGAACTATTATTTCCAAAAGTAAATCCCACCAAGAGTAAAATTAAAACCAGAACATCAGATGAACACTTTTCGTGTATCTTCATTAACCAGAATAATCATTTGTCAACATAAATATTAGCTAAATCACAAATCTAGATTTCAACTTACAGATAAAATAATTAAAATATTCACACACCGACAGTTCAGGAATCTAATCATTTACATTTAAAAATTTTATTTATCAATTTTTTAACAAGTTGAATGCTCCCTACCTCAGCTCAATGCTACTTGCCATGAGTACTAACAACTTCTAAAATATATCAAAGAATGCGAAGCAAGTAAATCCACCAGAGTAATTCACCCAAACAGTATATATCATGCATATCGTCTTCTTCCAGGAATTAGGTTCAGGAAAGCAAAAATATTGGATACCCCTGATTTAATGTAAATGAAAAATCACAGACAATTCACTTTTGAAATATAGCATTGAGAAAAAAATTTCTGTAATCAAAATTTTATCATATAATTGCATGAGTAAATCATTTAAATATGCAAGTTAATATATTATGTAAAAATAATATGACATTAAATACATATATGCATTTATTTATGACTTATAATTATTCAAATGTTATTTCTGACAAAATTTTATTTTTAATTTTAAACGTATTCTCATTTGAACTGACATATAAAGTTATGAAAATTGCAATTCTAAAATCTTAGTGTAAATATAAGTGAAAAACGACTGTCCTGTTTTCTGTGGGAAAACATAGAAGGAACACAAGTACATCAGATTCAAAACAAAGAAAAGCAAATTGTCTAAAAAACAAAGAGTACAAACAAACAGAATGCAAAGAGAAGAGAACTGATAAGCAATATCACATGTGTAGAGAATGAAAAACTTATCAATGAATAAATTGGAGGGAGTATTTTAAGTGCTTGCAGTTGCTTGATATTTTTCATGTTAGTTGAACAGTTAAAAATTGGTTTGGGTAGACTAATCTTCAAAAAGTGATGACTAAAGGCCAAAATTTTATATCAAAGAAAAGAATAGGGTGACCTCACTCTTTAAATTCAAAAACTTATTCTTGGTTTCTAATTCTCATAACTTACTTTGAATTCTTTTTACTGTATCTAGAACTACAATAATAATTGAAAGTTATAGCTTGCAAGCTTTAGGAACATAAATAAAGTTAAAATGTAAAAATCAGAAATGCAGGTATATCTCTATTCAACACTGTTTAATACACTTCAATTTATATGAAAAATTTACAACAATAAAGTTAAAAAATTTAAATGTATTAATGCTAAAATTCAATTTTACTGATTAAAAAGTAAACTGAATAAATTTTTTTATAAAAATTAGGAATATAATATTTACAATGCAAAGTAATTAGAAAAAATAAAGAATGTTTATATACCAAGAGACTCTTGGGGTTGATGAATTATTGACAAAGTATACTGCATGCCAATGAAACGTCGGGAAAATCTATTTCTTTCAACCCTTCTTCCACTTCACCACTTCAATCTGTGAATAATATTAAAAATATTTAAAACTTCTACTGAACCTGTAATATAAACCAAACAAAAAACTATAAAAAGTTATAATCATAACTTAAATTTGAATTTAAAATGACTAATGCTAAATTTATTATAATTTAAATCAATTTTCTTCAAAAAATATTTGCTGTTTAAATATTGTTTACCCCAGTCCTATCAAGTCCCTTTTATAAAACACATATTTAAATAAAATATTAAGAAACATAACCAAGTCCAGCTCCTGACCTTTAAAAAAAATGAAAAGTATATACATATTGTTTAAAAATCACAGTAATCTTTGATAAAGAAAGAACTTTGATACCAAAAATTGCAGTCTTTCCAAATAATAAAAAACTATTTAAAAGAGGTATTAATCTGAAGAATACGCACAAAGAAGCATCACAAATATGCACAAAAATTATCAAAATAAAAAAACTATAATACAATAATATATTAGCACATTTAAAACAAATCATAATAAAAAGAAAAAAATTTCTATAAAAAGGTTATGCAAACATAGTTTTTCTCTAAAATCAAGAAGCTTAAATTAAACAAAGGGGTAAATCCATTTAAAATTGCACATACATGAAATTATTTTAAAATTTTGCTTCAAAAATAACATTGCCACAAAAGAAATCTGAAATAAATCCTGAGCTTCAAAATAATTTTATATATTTAAAAATTTATAGATGCAATAAAGCAGTTACGAGATGTGCAGATCAAAACTATGCAGATCAAAATATAATTGTTGATGAAATAATATTGACACCATTTTGAAAGAGGAAAAACAAATGATATTAGCTTTTAAATAACATAAGTGTAAATTTCTTAAAAATAATTTTAAAAAATATGTGTTAACATATCTATTTCAATGGGTAACACATACTTAAATTTTATTTAAGACAATATTATCATTAAAAAATTTTAATTAATTTTTCTTATTGCAACATAAAACAAAATTTATTAATTAAATTAATTATTTAAAATTTATTTGTATAAGTTTGCAGTCTAATGTCTCAATTGCTTATAACTAACTAGTTTGAATATTTTGAAGAATGCATTTTCAAAAAAAAAATTCAACTGAAAAATTAAACCTTCATTAAAATAACATGGTTTTTAGCTTTCATCTGGTTGAATCTGTTACTTAAAATTTATTATTTTACATATATAATTAAGTAGAATCAACATAATTATTTAATTTTAGAAATGAAGAATATGATCCTAATTTACCTAAAATAAATCATATGATTTTGCATATTACTTACAATATGAAATACAGTGAATCCCTTTTAAAAGAAACTTTTATATCTATATAAATAATCCCTTTTAAATAAAGGGAATCAAATAGTATACAGTATGTTTTTATAAATGGTTGAAGAAAGATGTATAATGTAATAAACATAACAAACATGCTTGTTACAAAAAGTTTCTGAAATAATTGCAAGAAAGAAATTCTGTTTCTCTCTCACTTATTCGATGAGCTTTGTTTTGCTAACATTACATTTAAAAGCATTTTGAAAAACTATGCATAACTATTTCTCCAATCCTTTTATGTAATTCAATAAAATTGTCAAAAAGAAGAAAAAAATAATTCATTCTAAATACGTAAAAATAAATTACAAAAATAAATAGTTCATTATTAATTTAAATATTCCTATATATAAGTTATGCTATTATTTATAATATTTTGAAAGGAGTTCTAGAATAAAAAAAAATTTAAAAATTTTAAGAAATATTAAAACATGAAAAAACATTTAAGAAATTCTCAAAAATAAAATTTTATAACCAGAAAATAAAATACCTTCATACATTAATGATGCACAATAACATAGCTTATAAACTGGATCTCAAGGATATCTTTTGATTCCTCCAACAGCTGATATTTGCAGTGTGCAATACATTCTTACTCTACTATAATAGATTACAGAATCCTGAAAAAAATAATTCAGTTCATAAATAAATTGGTGTATTTCATAAGAAAATATCAGACTTTGTAACTTTAGAATAAAAATGTCAGTGATTTATTAAAAATGTTATTAATCTATGACACCCAATGGTTTATTAATATGAGATATAAAGACAAAGAAAAAAAATAAAATTATAACAAGGATAATTAATAATATGCATTTCTTTGTACCAACACATAACCTAAACTAAATAAGAAAACATACAAAATAAGCTAATTATTTTCAAAAGTATATATATACTGATTCTTCATTTTTATTTGGAGGAATAAAATCCATTTAAAGCTATATATATAAATTTCAACTGAAAATTAGTCAATTAAACATTAGTTAAAGGTAAGTAATGTTTCTTTCAATTTATGTAAATGATTGCACTTACAGGTTAACAAAATAAATTATGGATACAATGTAACTTAGAATTTATGAATGCTTACAATTAACAGTATCAATTCAACATAATTATTTCGTACTAAGAAAATGAATCAAAAGCATTCTGAAAAAATGGTATTTAACCTTTTTCATTATTATAACTAAAAAAATATATTCAAATTCGTCAACAAGAGACAAATATCATCTTCTGCATCAATAAGAATAAATCTAATTCAATATTAAAAGTAGGGAAATGTGATACATAAATAGAACCAAACAAATTCAATTAAATGTATTATTCAAAAAGAAAAAAAAAGTGTTCATTAAAATTGGTATGATAATAAATTAATGAAATGCTTAATAAAGTCTTTGAATAATAAATACTTAACAGATATATGCCATTGACTGAAAATCAGTTGCAAATTGCAATTAATCTGACAACAAAAAAATAAAAAAAATTTTGGTCATTAAAGCTTTTATTTCACTATAACATATGTACACTAATGAATTATCATATAAGCATTGAAAACAGTAAAGTAGAATGATTTTAGATTCATATTCTTTTCATAATTTGTCATTGCCATTCATAAGCCAAGTTAGAGATGTTCTATCATACTCAGATTTTTTTTTTTTTTTTTAACCTATTGACAGCAGCAGAGTAGTTTACGAGATTTCACCCTCTCATTATCAAAATGCTGTTTTTGATGGCTATAAGAGTTTCCCTTTATCTTTTTTTCTGGTAACTTTATTATTTATAGTTGCATCACATATATAAAATCAAAAACCAAAAAATCCGAAAGAAAGTTGATATATCATCCTGTATGAAAAACTAAAAAGCAACTTTAAAAATTCTTATAAAGTGAGAACCAATAAACAATAAATATCAAAAATTAAAGGGACAATATTAAATTTCTTCTTTCCACACAATTTTGTGAAACATAGCAATTCTATTGAAAATCAGATGGGAGACTGTGGTTTCTTAAACCAATATGTAACAAATTTCTTAAAGGATATTATTTACAGCTGTTTAATAAAATGTGTGAGTGAACTATATAATTCAAGTTAAATAAGTTCTTTAACCCTACTATAAAACAATTGAAATTTGTATCAGTTTACTTTTTTCTCTCCAACTTATTTTGAAAAGTATGTTAAAAAAGAAGATATATTGAGCCAATGTTTCCAACATATCTTTTTCAATAAACTAATTTCTAAACAAACAAAATTTAACAAATAAAGTATGGTTTTCAAATTAACACCTAAATAATAAATCACTGAAAGATAAAAAATACATCTCATGATGAAATGAACTAATATTTATAGTATTATCAAAGAATATGAAAAATAGTCTTTCAAACATCCATTATGACTTAATATTAAAACTATATATGTTGATTTATTTAATGACTAAAATAACAATTAAGGAATATTTCTAATGCAGTGATATATCTCATCTTCAAAAGAAAAAAGTCCAATTTTTTTTAAAATTTTTACAAATCATTAATAATTATTTTTATAAAGCTTCATTTTAAACATTTACAAAAAATTCACTTTAAATTGTTAAAATGAAGTACAAGAAATATTTTTCCATATGTACAAGAAAAAAATTTTAAATCTAAAGGCAAAATAAAAAAAAAAGCTGGTTTTGTAGATATTATGCCACTTACAAAACAAACAGCTCAATTCCATTAATGTGATACAAATATATGGACTGTTCCACAATACAAAATAGTGACGAATACATAAAAACAAAGAGCTTTAGAACAGTCCTCTATTATTTTCCATTAAAGGAAAGTAATCTAAATTTATTCAATAAACCTGTCAATATTATATAGATCACATTAATTTTGCTTTGCAAAACTGATTACAACAAATCAGTGAAAAATCCTTAGAACTATTAATATGTAAAGTATAATTTAATAAAAATACTAAATATAACCATGTTTAAAAAAGCTGCAAAAAATTAATACCGTTCTGACATTTTTCAGTCTCATAAAAAAAGACAAACTTTTGCTTAAAGGTTGAGTTTAAAAGAAGTTTTTCAGTTTTCTAGACATAATGAGATTCACATTTGTGAACATTTTTACAGAGAACACATTTTTACTCTCAGTAACTTTAAACAATATAATGAAGTTCACATTAATAAATAATATCTTTTTCCATAAATAACTACAATTTATATTATTTGAAGTGGTTTCTTTTCCTTCACTTGAAGTATCATAAATTTATTTTTAACTTATTGCCTAGCTTTAAAAGTCCTATAACAATGGTTTTCTAACTTTTTCCTCAGCTAAGATAGGATTATCTGACCCAGTCACATACTGAAATTGTGATTTTGTGTTAAGAGATACAAATGTCATTTGGACCACTGAAAATTTCCCACAGTTGGATACATTTCCATAAAAAATATATTTCTTGCTTTTTTTTTTTTTTGAATTTTGTCCAGAAACTCAATTGCTTTGCAAGAAAAAATATTTATTTATGAAAATATCATGCTATATACTTTAAGTTGATGAAATTATTAACATAATAAAAGTGTTTTATAAAACAAAAATAATATGTATAATAAGATACATTATATTCTAGTAAAACATATTATTATTAATCTCACAATAAACAAATGTAATTCAAGTGAAACAAAATTCTCACACTATCTAATAATTAATGTATATAATAATGTAATAATGTGGTATGTTGTGTAAAGTAAAATAAATGCCAACTGCATTTAATAAATTAAATCACAGCTTACTTATATGGTGTGTGTATATAAATACATAAACAAGATCAATAATATTTTACTTTAGGCAAATAAGGCTTTTTCTATTCAATTTATCTTAAGTTGTTGGGTTTTTTTAATCTCTTATCATTTAGATACATACCTATCTTATTAATAGTAATATGTCTTAAAAATTCTTAGTTTATGAATAAAATAAAAGTAGTTAATTACCTTAAATTTTGAGCCTTTATTACATTCATTGTTTCCTTATTTAAAAAAATTCAAAGTTTGCAGGCTGATATATTAAAACCATAATATTGAAAATTGTTAAAACCTTTAAAATTCTGTGAAGCAAATTAATTATACAGTTTAGAAATTATTATGAAATAAATTTTTGAATGGGTTTGAAGTTTTAATACAAGAAGAATATCTTGACATGTGCAGAATCAAAAAAATGTGATGGTGAAATTTTTGCTTCACCTCAATTTTACAATTCTAACCAAGTGTATTTTAATTTTTATTGAATTCATTTCCAGAGTTTAAAAAATGCTTCTTATGACTGTAATTCACCATTTTTTTATCAAAAGAATCATATAAACAATAACATTACAAGCATGATTATAATTTCTTGTATTATTTTTCTAATTGATCAAACAGTAGTTATTCCAAATATTTAGATTTCAATTTTCTGAATTATTCATGAAATTGGATGAACAATAGAGAATCAAGTGCTGAGAAAAGAGCAACTTATATGATGTTAAATAACAAATATTCAAACCCAATTTTTGAAAAAATATGAATTAAATTTAAATAATGAAAATCATTCACCTGCATTCAGAAATATTTGAAACAGCTTACAAAGTGCAAGAAATTGCATGTCAGAAAAATATGAAGAATACCTTATATGTATAGTCTAAACAAAGAAACAAAATTTGTCTATGCCATTTTTTTAAGCAGTTAATAAATGAATCAAAGTGTTTTGTTTTGTGGGTATATCCAGGAGATACACATTCAACAGTTCAAAGAATATCTTAGAAGATGCATGAAAATTGAAAGGGTTTAACAAGTAGAGTATGATTCGATTTGCTTGATTCGGCCTTTTCCCACTACAAAAACTGTTAATCTTCCCATTAAATAGGTTAAAGCATGTAACTTTTAGTGGGAACAGTATTTTTAGTGTTACATGGCACTCATTTCTATCAATTATTGGAAATAGCTATCTCCTTTCTTACAAAACCATCCTCAGAATCCCTCTTATGTTCATATTATTTCTTACATGCAAGGTGAATAAGGAGAATCATTGGATTTTTTTTAAGGGTAGAGAGCACTCAAGTCTTTTCTTTTTAAAATGGCTTTCTAAACCACTTGGAAAGCCTTTGTAAGCCCCTAGATATAAATATATCACTCTTGTACTGCACAGTAAAAACATCAATATCAATGCTAGTAGCTCATTTCCAAGTAAAAAATTAAATTTAAATGTGAATGAAAACAGAACAAAAAATGTTGTTTTTTTTTTACAGTAGGTGATCCAGTTCCTTTGTGTATTTTGAGAATTCTTCAGCCACAAAGTTTTTCCTCTATAACAGAAGAATATTCATTATATTGACAGATATGTGACTTTTACGAGAAAATCCAATTTGTGCTCTTTCTCAAAATAACAATTTTTATAAACAGGAAAATTAAGAATATCTTTTAGTGAATATAAAACTTACATCCACCTGTCACAGGTTCCCATCTAAAGAAAAAAAATTTTTTTTTTTTTTTTTTTTTTTTATCAAAAAACAAATATTTAGAGTTCCAGTTGTCAAATTCAGCCATTCAAACATATAAAATATGTCTGAACACTCAGCTAGCTTCAAAACTTTGATTCCATGCAAATGACACTGTTTTACCTCAATTAATTTACACATTACTACACATCAACAAAGCAATATACTCACATTTTCAGATTTTTCACAAACTACGATATAAATCTTATTTGTAAGAAAAAAGCTTAAAAAGCTTCCTGATCTTAGAAGAAAATTTTAAAAGATAATAGTACTCCATATTTAATTTTAAAAATAAAAATAAAAGAATTCAGTCAAAATTAAATAATTCTTATTTAATTCATAAACTTAGTCTGAATGATAGCAAAATCAGAGGATGTAAAATCAAGAAAAACACAAAATTTCTCATCACATTTTCCAAATAAATTTACTTAAAATAAGCATAATTTTCATGAATAAAACAAAAACATTTTCGGCGCTAATAAAAATTTAATAAAATAGCTATAAAATTATACATTTTTATAAAACATTGACAATCACAGTCATTTTTTTTTCAATTGAAAATGTTTTATCTATAATAAATTGGAATAATAAAAGATTAGCTAAATACTAAAAGCTTACATTTTCATTGTAATTCAACGGGTTATTTAATTATTGCTTTTGTTTACAAAATTTAGACGGCCGAGGTTCAAAGTTACGAGGTCCGTCACCAATAGCCCTCGTGTTGCTTCTAGTGCGACGTTAATAAAAACTAAACTACAAAATTCAGAAATTGCTATCTACTTTGAAATGGTTACTAAGGCAACGCTTTAGCCGGGAAAAAAATTAGGGTGATTGATTGATTGATTTTTTTGTGGGATATGGAGCAGCAAAGGCTAAAATGTTCAAGTACTTTAGTTTCTGCAGGAATATTCTGAACACTTGTTTATTAGCGACTATTGTTTCCAAAATTTCCTTGAAAATAATATTGTGTTGTGGATTTATCTTGAATGTATTCCAGAGATGATTTATTTGGGAGGTGTATTTGTTACAATTTAAAAGGATATGTTCCAAATCGTTGATATGGTTACATGTGCTACAAATTGCATTATCCTGTCAATGGAATTTTTGTAAAAGCCCATGAGTTATGATCATTTTATAAATGATTCGAATGATGAGAATTTCCTCTCTTCTGCACTTTGTCTACTTGGATATTTTGTCTATAGTCGGAATGTTTCCCAAGTCTTCAAAATATTTACTTGAATAAAAATTTTCTTTGGTCTTTTTCTGTAAATGTTACTATGGCTATCCTCCGAAGCAATTCAGTCGATGTAAATATTGGACTCCGTAACCAATTTTGCGAGATAATCCACTTGTTCATTCCAAATAATTTTCGAGTGTCCCAAAGTCCATAGTAGTAGCATTTGAATTTGAAATTGTGAAATAATGAAAACTCCTGCTGGCTAATTTATGAATAACTTTTGGAGATTTTATATTGTAATTCCTTAGAGCTGCTAGAACAGAGTGACTATCTGATAAAATTAACACTATTTTATTTAATTCCGCGAGATCATTTAGAGCTTCTCATATGGCCAGAGCTTCTGCTGTAAATATAGTATTAATGGGGTTTAAATTGTAAGCAAATGAGGAATTTTTCGTTATGCCTACAATAAAAATCATGTTACGGTTCTTTGAAGCATCCGTAGATATTATGAAATAATCTCGGTAGTTATTGCTCACTACTCCATCAAATAATCCTCTGATAATAAAGAAGTTTTTGTCCTAAAATTCAAATTCACAGGAGTAAATTTCACGTGGAAGCTCTGTGAGATACAGCAATCTAGGGATAGATATTATTTGTTGCCAATTATTCAAAGCATGAAAAATATTAGAGATACTATTTTTATCCTCTTCCAGAATATTTAGATCTATCGTACCAGGCTATTGTATGATATTAAGAGGCTTGATCTGATTATCTGACCATTTGTTAATGATATGACATGTATATAAAAGGTGCTGCAAATACTATCGTTAGTTAATTTGATCAAGTATTTTGCTCTTGGACCGAAGTGCTTACATGCTATTCCTTTAAGGCCACTGATTTTGTTTTCAAAACCTTGTTTTTCGTGTGGTTCATTGTTATAAGATTTTGATTCTGTTTGGAAAAACATACTCCTCGATAATTAACGGAAATTTGCCATGAGAGAGAGAACCCTGCCATCATAATAATAGGAAATGCTTGTATTCTTTTATTTGATAACTCTGCAATTGTACTTTTATCAGGACTTAGGGATAATTTCTAATAGTTGCATCATTGTGTTATTCTTTCTAAGGTATTTAACAATTTTCTACAAGCTATATCCAGGGACTGATGAGAGAGAGTAAAGTTTATTGGCACAAGAGCCAGATATGGCTATGCTGCACCAAACAAGATTTAACTGTGGTCTAGAAGTGAAACTATTGAAAAAATGATACAAATTGGTTAACAAGAAGGAGGATCGAAAAGAGAGAAGAATCGCTAGGGTAACGCGGGGGCGCGTCACCCGTGTTAACCAAAGACAGTAAACC
This sequence comes from Nephila pilipes, assembly GCA_019974015.1. NCBI lineage: Eukaryota > Metazoa > Arthropoda > Arachnida > Araneae > Nephilidae > Nephila > Nephila pilipes. The sequence goes on from BMAW01103163.1 coordinate 103,808, forward strand.
CCATGGGAAAGAAGAAAAATCACTAGGGTAAACTTTTTCGATGAAAGATTACTCCTCCATCGAATCTGTAGAGATCGTAAAGTTAGAAATTTGGGAATCCATAGAGCTATTTTCCCAGCAAATTCAATTTGAAGACATTTATATAAGAGACCATCTATGAATCATGAGCTCCCTTTATAACCAAGCTAATTCCTACAAAAAACTTTTTTTTTCTCGTTAGTGTTATGTGACTATTTGGATAAGAGTAATAAGTAAGCGAAATAGAATTGAAAGGAAAAAGAGGGAAGCAGAGGTGTCAACGACAAACTGATAGATATTTGTAAATTTCAATGAATGATTGTAATTAATTGTTGGTAGCAAAATCATTTGGAATTAATTTCTGATTAGAATAGGAGTTGAATCTGATATAACTGAGAAGTGTCTTAATCGCTGCGATTTTGTTGGTAAGCTTCGACTATGTTGTTTAATTATAAGCTAGAATTAAATTGAGTTAAGAGGAATTTGAGAGAGACCGACCTTACATATTCTGTGCAAATTGTTAAATAAACTGTGCTTTTTTCTGGCATCTCTTGAATTGGATTTATTAGCTTATTTATCATTAAATTAGACTTTAAGAAGTATGCGGAATTTAGTAATGAAAGGCAAATCATATTATTGTTTAAAATTTTAACTATAAAAATATAAAATAAAATGAATAAAAATTTAAAGACTTTTCGTCGAATATTTGAAATTTTGCATAAAAACTGTTTAATCCAGAAAGAGAAATTCTGTGAGATGATGACAATAGCATTGAAAAAATTTTTAACTTCACTAACTTCATTGTGGAATGCAAAGATTCATAGCAATGTGATCCAAAGATTCATAGCAATGTGATCC
>BMAW01103163.1:104693-116204 GCA_019974015.1 Nephila pilipes
CAAAGATTCATAGCAATGTGATCCAAAGATTCATAGCAATGTGATCCAAAGATTCATAGCAAAATTTTAACTACGCGGGCAGTGGATTTTTAAAAGGCTGGATATTTTGATTCTGCACGGTGTTCAGAAATTCAGTTATATAAATACATTTGTATAGCATTTTCAACGCCAGATCCATATTTTTCTCTAACAACTATACAGTTTCGTAGTCTCTATTTCAACAAACCCGATAGCCGAAATCGTAAGCCATCCTCAAAATGATAGCATAAAAATGGGCACAAACATAACTACAAACAAACAAATTTAAATTGCTTAGTTACAACAAATTTAATTCTAATTTTTTTCGAAAAACCTGAAATAAGATAATCAGCTGATAGGAATATTGTGACTGAAATATGTAACCACCCACAAAGTTACCGGTGTATTTTGGACTCTCTAGTGTTCTGCTCCGCAATTCCGTTGATGGCGTCAGCGATGTAAATATAAGTAAATTTATTTATAATCCAAATAAATGAAGCAAAACTTTATAAGCATAGGAAAATACAACAGAAAATCCATTCAATGTAATATTCATTACTTAATCAACTTGACCAGATTCTGATTAAAATATTCTGTAAAAATAATAAAAAGAATACTGATTTAAAATGTTATGATAATAGTTTTATTTTAGAATGGGATATTCTGCTAAATTAAACTACAATGAATATTTTTTGAATGAACTATAATTCTGAGCCTAATATGTGTAAAATGTATTGTCTCCACACTGTAGCGTTTATTATGTTAAAAAGTTTTTCAATGACTTGGTCAGAAAATTGAATTGTCGGATTTTTATTTTTAATAATAATAAAAAAGTAAATATAACTAGACTTAAACTGTGTGTGTGTTGAGTTGCTGCACTGATTAATAACTTATATAGATTAATTATCAATTAACATAATTAAAAAATTGTATGCATTTTGTTTTCGTGTAACAATTACATAAAAATAAGTTACATGAAGCTCTTTTTTCTGTTACTGAATTAGTCTTTTATGGTTTCATTACAGTTTTTGTTACAATAATCATTTGCAATAAAACTATAATTGTACAACTTATGTTTAAAATTATGAATAAAAATTTATTATGCAAAGTACAAACAAAAACAAAATATTATAAGTCTTGCAGTAGTCAGAAAAATTTGCATTGCTCAAAAGTATTTTATTTGTCTGTAATTATCAGCTTACATAATCAGAGTTTATGATTTATAAAAAGTATTCGGAAAATAAGAGTATTCGGTAAATAAGAGTATTCGGAAAATTCTTGTATCTACAATGTACTCTTGTAAAACTTGTGTATAGCAGTTCTAACTAAGAAAAATACGTGATATCTTACTTCACCAATTTAAAACTTTCCAATGATTAATCTTATTTGTTGTGCCAGAAATTTGTTTATCCGTAGCTGATATTCTGCAGTCAAAATATTTATGTATCACTTGACAAATCTAAAGCCAATGTTTCATTCAGTACTTCTAATTTATTTTCATCAGCAGATATGATGTCATTCTTCGGTATGATTCAAATATTTGATGAACTCATTACTGATTTGAGTTTTGTGAATCTTCCTTTAAGATGTAAAATAACAGCATCCAAAAACTGTTATCTTAAAATAAGATTCGAGTGATTCTGCTGGAATTTTAGAATGAAGAGTCTGCTTATTTGTAAATCATGAAAGAACAATTATATAGTCCTCATCTAGTATTCGTTTTTAAGCAAATTGCAATTTTAAAAAATAGAGTTTAAAATTGATTTTGATTGACAAATTTTTTCAAGTTATTTTACAATATTTTAAAACAGTTGAATTTCGCCAATGAGGTCCACTGTCTTAGATTTTAAAATCATAGATAAGAATAATATAAGAGAAAGTATTTCTTCTATCGAAAATAAAGTAATGACAAAATTGGACTTCTTATTGAATTTAATAGAATATAGAACACACACACACAGTAGACGAACGATTATCATGCCAGTTTCCAATTAATTAAAAATCATGGGACAGAAGCATTCCATAGTCATCATGCCCTCAAGAGCAAACCTACTTTAGGTGAAAGCGAGCTTCACGAACCCGAAGAACCTGAGTGATCTTTTTATTTCCCATGGGGTTTACTGTCTTTGGTAAACACGAGTGACGCGCCCCCTGGATACCCTTGTGATTCTTCTCTATTTTCGACCCCCTTGCTTGTCATTAAATTTTCACTTTTTTTTCCTTTCTTAGTCCAGATCACACATTCACGAGTTTTTCCATATAATTTACTAGTTTATTTTGTCCCTATTTGAATAGTTCTTTTTCATCTATTGAAATGTTGTTGGAATTTACTTTTTTTCGTTAATTGATTGATATTAACCTTAATTTTCTTTTTCTGTTGTCTTGCCAATCCACCTGTTTGTCGTGTGCGGCATCCCGTAAGGAGGAAATTGGGATCCTAGGGATACCTTTTGCGTTTCCTTTGGCCCATGCTTTACTGTAGATGGGTTGCAGGAGTGAGTCCACTTCTGTCAATTGGCTGGTGGTCTCTTTGTGGTTTTTCCTCAAAGAGAGACTGCTGTAGGGCTAGTGCTGCAGATAAGGGGTGCATCGGGTTACATGGTAGATCCTCGCCCTGATGCTACAGTACTATATCCTGGGTGACCTCCAAGTAAGTACTGTGTCTGGCGATCGCTAGTTGTCAAGTAACTGCCTTCCTTGTTGGATTCCATGGTGGGTGGAAGGGCTCTAGGATGAATTCCTTTCTTTTCCAATGAATCCTACTTTTTCGTGCTTGGGTAAAGGCCTTGTTTTACCCACATCTGCTAACATCGATGACATTGCTCAACATCCCAGTTTCCTGATCCTTTCTTTACCAAACAATGAAATGCATTCAAAATCTCCATTCGCTATATAGAAAGTTTTACAAGATGTCGATGGAGAACCAAAGTCAGTTAAAAAAATTAAAACCCGGTGACCTACTCATTGAGACGAAGACTGCCATATATTCTAAGTCATTTTTGTCCGCCAAAACAATTCTAGATTTTCCTCAGAATGTCTACCCCAACAAATCTTCAAACTCTTGCCGTGGAGTTATTTCTGAACCTGACTTTTTGTGCGCATCCGAAGCAGAACCCCGCGATGGATTTTTTGATCAGGGTGTAACTCAAGTCAGAAGGATTACTCTTAAAAAATACAATTCTTCTTTTTCTACAAAACATTTAATTTTAACTTTCAAAAGTCCCCAATTACCTTCAACAATTAAAGCTGAATATCTTAACTGTAATATCCGGTCATATATTCCGAATCCTCAGCGCTGTTTCCCGTGTCAAAGGTTCGGACATTCATGCTTGCAGGAGACAATTAACGGGTTCTAGGTGTGCGTCTATTGGACACTCTTCCACTGATTGCCACTGGAGCCCAAATGTGTTAATTGTTCCCAACCTCACACTTCTGACTTAACAATATGCCCCAAATGGCAAATGGGGGGGGGGGAATTTAAGAAATAAAATCCACACGCAATATTTTTTACATAGAAGCTCGAAAATCAATAGTTTCACATATTTCTCAAACTTACGCACTGACCGCTAAATCTTCTATTTCTACATTCATCCAAGCCGATCCAAATGTTACAAAAGTCGTATGCCCTCCTCTGCAATGCCTGAGGTCATTGCCATCCCCATCCAATTCTACACGTTTGTCTATTTCACTGCTTACAGTTACTACATCATCGTCATCTTCTCAGGCAGATATTTTACCTTCAATAGTTTCTCTCAAAACAGCTAAGCATATAAATGCTCCTATTTTCTATACAGTTGCTCCCACATCCCAAAGTCTCCCTTCCTCTACAGCATCTATAGGTTTTAAAACAAAAATCAAAAAGAAACATAAATTAAATCGCCCTTACCGAAATATTTCTCATCCAACTATGATCCGAAAATTGACATTCAATTTTTTTTAAATGCCTATAAATATAAAAAGCGTATCCTAACACCTAATCTTGGAGATGATGATGATTGCACTTTATACGATGTAGATGTTCCTGGCTAATGGATGCATGGACCAAATAGAAAATATTCACTTCATGAACCAAAAGAAAACCCGGAATGGACCTTAATCTATTGCATGTATTCTGCTTTATCTTATTTCATTAGTTCGTTTTAATTGGTTTTTAATTCAATATTTTAACACTGCTTTAAATTTTACAACAAATACTTATCACATTAGGATTTTATCAAATTTTAACATAGTACAACGTCTTGAATTTCGTTTTTAAAAGAATCACCTGGATTGACGCAGCATAGCCATTTCTGGTTCTTGCGCCGTAAAATTACAATATCACTCACTCTCTCCATCGTCACTATAAGATTCATGTCGCTCTATCCAACGTGTAAGACATAATTTTTTTAATGCTTCTTTCCCGGAATAAGGGCACAATTCTAATATATTACATTGTTTAACACTGTTTCTTTAAAGAGAATTAATGAACGAATAACATTTTTCAACGACTCCGAAGTAATGATGAATATCTTTAATTTGACTTGCGTCTGAAATAGCCAAATTTAGAGAATGCGAAGTTCGATGCACATATAATGCCGTTGGGAATTTTTCGCTTATTTTCGCTCATAAAGCGTTTAAGACTCCAGACATGACAGTATCACCATCATATCCTCAGCCTCTAATATACACTCATTGCCATAAGAAAAGTGCGCATTAAGAAGTAAGAGTGGGATTATTATGGACCTTGGCATGAAGGTGTGTGTCAGGAAAATATGTAAATGATAAGAAATGCAGCGAGATTGTACATTACGTAATGCCACCAGAGGGCATTGAGCTTCGTTATCCTTGGATTATAAAACAGATAAGCAGAGCTTGTTTGAATGTATTTAATCTGTCGTAAAAGGACATTTTTTTAAACTAGAGATGCCCTTACCCCGCAATCGAAGACACTATGGGCAGCTGTCAGAGTTCAAGAGGGGAAAAATATGGAGATGATGAAAACCGGATGGTCAGCTTGGCGAATAGCTCGCCACTTAGGCTGTTCTGACTTTACCGTGATGAGGTGTTGGGACCAGTGGACAAGTGACAGGTCTGTTACTCGGCGACCAGGCTCAGGATGTCCTTGACAGACTAATAGTCGAGAAGATCGTAACATCATACGACACGCACGCATAGCGCCAACTGTATCATTATCCACCATCTATACATACGCAGCTCGTTTACTGCAGACTTCTGTGTCAGTCCGTACTATCGCAAAGTACCTGGCTGAAGGACAGTTGCTATTGCAGAGCCCATTACGTGTACTGCCATTGACACCCATTCATCGTCGCCTCCGTTTGGAGTGATGTAGCACTCGTAGGAAATGGACTACAACCGAATGGAATCAGGTCGTCTTTAGTAAAGAATTCAGATTCAATATGGGCAGTGAGGAGAATCGTGTACGTGTGTGGAGGCCCTGTGATGAGCATCTCAATCCCGCCTTCGCTCTACAGTGGCACACCACTCCCACAACTGGTGTGATGGGATGAAGTGCCATCGCATATGACACACGGTCACCCCTAATATTGATCCACAGCACCATGAAAACCCAGAGGAACGCGTTCGTGACATTCTTCAGCCACATATGTTGCCACTTATGGCAAGGCTCTCAGGAGCCATTCTCAGTAGGACAATGCTCGCCCACACACAGCAAGGGTTGCACAGGACTACAACCGCTACTTTTCCACCCTTCCCTGGTCTGTTCAATCGCCAGATTTGTTACCGATCGAACTTATCTGGGATCACTTAGGACGGCAAGTTGGACAGCCTAAGAGTTTGGTTGAATTAAGAGCGATTTCGGTGAATTAAAAAATTCTGAATAACACCCATAGATGGCGCTGAGTATTCCGAGGTATTTGGCATGTTTTGTTGGCTGGAATATCCAGCTCGAGCGATAAATGAGTCTGCCTAGAAGTATTCAATACGAAGTACAAAGGTCAATTGGGGTAATGGGGGGGGGGAACATTATGGAGTTTCACAGTTGTAAAGTTGAAAGAGCCAAAGATTTATTTTGTCTATTACTTGAGTTAAGTCTCTCTCTTTCTTTCTCTCTCTCTCTCTTTTTTTTTAAGGGGATGTGAGCGTATGAATTTAAAGTTTATTTTCTCTTAGTATGAAAAGCGCTTAAGATTAAATATGTAAACTTTATTTATTTTATAAGGAAAAATAATAATAGTAAAAAATAACAAGAAATAAATAATGGAGGAAAAATTATAGTGAATAAAAATGTAAAACAATAAAAAGAATGAGAAGAGCTGTCAGACAATTATCAGAGATAGCACTCTGAAATGTTGCCATGTAATATTTTCGAAGATATTCAAATTTAATTTATAAAAGCAATCAATAAAATGATTATTATTTAACAGCTTACATAAATACATTTAATCAGTATAAATGTTGTAAAACAAAATTTGAATATTATTTTATCATGTCAAAACAAAACTAACTGTATACTTAAATTTTATTTCTACTAAATAGACATATTGCGATTGAACTATGTATTCTATTAATCATAATTGTCCTTCGAAATTAAACTTACTTAAACCTTATGGGTAACTCCTCATTTTTGCAGAAATTCAAGCTGAAATGAAGTATAAGTAATTGAGGAAAAACCGTAGATCTTTTTCTGTCGTATTTAATTATAAAAAAGCTCTCCCCCCCACAAAAATTGTTCAGTATAAATTTTTATAGTTCACTTATTTTCGTTTTATTGCCTAAATAGTTAAATTTGGAAAATATATATTATTAACATAATATATTTATTAAAAAAACAAATTCCGTACAGTAAAGGGAAGCTTGCATCTATTTCAGGTTTGAAACTTTTATCTTTTGTTTTGTTTTTAACTTTTCAGGTTTCTTTTTATGTTAAAATATAAAAATATTTCTTTCCATATGCTACGAACAGCACTTTCTGAGTAAGACCACAGTACCAGAGAAAGTTCGTTTAGAATTTTAAACAAATACTTTTTTTTTTATTGATGCCTGTTTCCAAAGAATAAGCAAATATTACTGATGTAAATAAGAAATTAATAATCCTTAATTCATTAAATACTTTGATTGATTTTTTGCTTATTAACACGAGGGCTGTGAGCGATGGACCTCGCAATTTTAAACCTCGGTCAAGTGACGAGGATGACATTTGAGTTGTCATTCCTCTCTCCAAACTTCCTTCTAATCCTTTATTTTTTGTTATTGATTCAGAACACATATTCAAATACATCCATAACAATTGGATTAAACAAAAACATGCAGGGCAATGTTTTTATTTTCCAGATTTTGAAGGTCATAATAAGTTTCCATTATTAGAAGCAAATTTCTCTACACCTAAGTGTGTAACGATATGATATCGAAAATAACAATTTTGTAAAGTTTACTTATGGTTTAATTTTAAAAGCTTTGTGTCCTTCAAATCTTGAAAAACAAAATGTGAAACTTGTACTTAAGATATTCAATAACTTTGTTATTCAAGGGCTTCAACAATTAGGAGAGCAACATAAGCTAATAAGTTATGAAACAACATCAAATTTTATTTCTTTAATTTGTAGATGGTGGAAAATTGTTAATGTTAAGATAATTGTAAATGGACAACATCTGATGATCCTTATCAACAAACGATTACTTTATCACCAGATAACAAAGGATGTGAATTCTTATACAAAATTTTATTTGCTTAGTTTCATGGAAGGAAAAAAAATTGTACTATTGGAATCCTAATTAAAGAAACACGTCTTGCTTTTATTCATGCAACATATGCTTTACTTGAAATGTCAAAATATTGTATATAAATGAATTAAAATTTTAATATTTTCTTCATGGGAATCCAAGCAGATGCAGAAAGTAGTTTTGGGAAATATAAGATAATTTCAGGTTCTCAATATTCAATATCAGTTCGACAGCTTTATGAAGTGGAAGCTAAACTAAGAATGCAAAATTTTTTACCTCTAATTTTAATTTCGAACACTTTTGGCAGCTTAAGTTAAAAAACATTGATTTAGAATATTTGTGTTATGAAAGTCATTTAGATTCTTTAATATTACATGATTTTTTAATATAACACTTTCTGAAAAAGATATTTGCGATGCTGAACCTTATCTGCGTGTTTTAATATATTTAGTTGGTGTTTGTGCAAGAACAAAACTTAAAAAGTAAAAATGCGACCTTTGCTCCAAATCAATTATTCTCAATAAAATTTGAACTAAATTCTAACCATCATTTAATGCGTATCATAGACTGAGGAAGTTTATTGTGTCCTATCCCAGATATTGTCTCATCAGTATTCTACGACTATGAAACAGTTCAGAAACTTCTTTCAAAAGATTATAAAAATATGTTCCTTACACAAAATAATTAACGTCGAATTACCTCAGATATATCGATTATCTTGATAAATTCAAATGAATTTTTTTATATGATAAACCTTGAACAATGATCATGCTTCTGAGCTAGTTTTAAAGCATATTATACACACTTCTACAAATGCATTATTAAATTACTACTGTAAGGAAAAAAATGATATTAAAAAAGTTGAAACAAAGAAAAGAGAATCATATACTTTATTAGCTAAATAACCTGCTTTATTTTTTGTATGGACCAATTTTTGATGCATATATATATTTATTTTCATGTATTTATCTATAATTATATATCTATGATTTACCTAAAAATATTTTTTAAAATTTATTGAATGGCATTTTTTTTTTTATTTTGTGATTGTGTTTGATACCAATAAAGTTATTGTTTTTAAATTTGTGTTGTATTTTTTGTTTTGAAAACTATTTCTAATGCATTACATAACTAATGTACGGGGGAAATGATATTAAAAAAGTTGAAACAAATAAAAGAAAACTACATACTTTATTAACTGAATAAATTACTTTATTTTTATGTATGGACCCATGTATATATATTTATTTTTATGTATGTATCTATACTTATATATGTATGATTTACTTAAAAGTATCTTTTAAAATTATTTTAATCGTATTTTTTATTTTGCGATTGTGTATAATGCCAATAATATTATTGTTTTTAAATTTTTGTAGCATTCTTTGTTTTGAAAACTATTTTTTATTTTATTTCTCTTTTTGAAACTATTCTGAATAAAACTAAGAAAATAATAATAATAAAGAAATTAGCATAGTTTTATGTATAAATTAACAGTAAAATAGAGAAGATTAATTTTTTATTTTACTTTTTGTTTTCCTAAGAACAAAAAAAAAATATAAAAGATTCTTATTTGTTGCAATGTAGCAAGTGTTTATGTTCATTGCAATACGTTTGAAGTAAATAATACATTGATGATCACATATTTGCGATTATTATTTAAAAAAAATAAACTATATTTATACTTAAATGCTCTATGTACATGAAACACAATTTTTTGATTAATTTATTGATATTTTTTTATTTGCTGTATATGAATGTTTAGTTTAATTATAAAGAATGGAGTAAAGTATGTTAAAAAACGCATGGAAACAGTACCGTAGGCGCATATACGAGAGTTACCCAACTAGTTGTAACATCACTAATCAGCGCGAAGGCCTTCTAGTATTTAGGAGTTGTTGACAGCAGGCGGAAATTTGGAGCTTTTGGCGGAAAAGGGATATTTTCAAACGAAAAACTAATAATTCGAGATAAAAACCAACGTTTTTAAAAACAACTTTTTTTATATAATGATAAAGTATATTAATTACGATATATTAAATTCAAAACAAACACGTGATAAACACATAAAAAGTTTAATTATAATTTCAATTTAATCTATCCTTTATTGAATATTTTCTACTGAAAAATTTTACAACACATACAAGCCTTTCCTTATTATCTATTATTATAAATGTATGATTTACCTAAAAAAATTTGTACCAAGCTATCTATAGACAGTTCTTTCCCCCTTTTTTTTTCCAGCAGACCCTTTTACAACTTTCCCTTGCCCTTTTTACGACTTTGCTTCTATTGTCCGTAATTGGGTGGGGATATTTTTCGCCAGCGTTATCAGTTGTGCGCGAATTCCTTATCATTGGCGACTCTCAAGAACAACCAAATTCGAAAAAATACTCCATTGGATGATTTTTCGCTGTCTAAGATCGATTGGATTTTCTTGTTTTTCTTCGAATTTTTAGAATGAATCCGAAATTTCTCGCAGAAATAGAGATTGAGAATTTCATGAAAGATTTAGATGAAGAAAATTTTGTTGATAGAAACCCAAAAAAAATCTAATGGTGCCTTTGCTGAAAAGAAAAAGAAAATTAACCACTTCCAAGCAAAAAATTGTGGCAGATTACCACAAGCACATGGGATATGTTGATTTAGGAGACCGCAGGGCATCCACCTACACTTTTGCAAGACGAACTAGGAAATTGACAAAAAATTATTATTTAGCCTCATCCATGTTGTTGTGTTTCTGATATTTAAGTAGCGCCAAACTAAGTTAAAAACTCAATTTAAAAGAATTTAGAATGAATTTAATAACATCTCTGATAGGAAAATTAAATTATAAAATTGCAGTGCCTTCAGTAATAAAAAAAATGAAGACAAATGATAGTAAATTTTCTCATTGGCCAATTGACGAAAAGAAAAGAAGAAAGTACACATAGTATGCGAAAAAGAATATACAAAAAAAAAAAAAAAGAAAAAAAGAACTATTATCTGTAAGGCATGTAGTTTGCCTCTTTGTATTGACCAGAACTGTTTCGAAGAATAACACACAATTTATTTAAAAATCTCTTATCACATAGAGCAATAAAAAAAAACAAAAGACTAGAATAAAAAAGATTAAAACTGATACATTTTTAATAAAAAGAAAAGGAAAAAACAAAAAAAAAAATCTCTTTTAAAATCCTAAAATTTGAAAAAGTAGAATTCACTTCACATTTTTAAAACAGACATTTGAAAAGCATTGTTACAAGAACTTTTCAATTTAAGATATACGCTTCACTTGAATACAAAAAAGATATTTAAAAAAAACAAATTTTTACTTTTTTTTTTCTTTAAAGATTAAAGATTCACAGAAATGTTTGATATAAAAAAAAGTGTTACACATTATTTTCATTGGAATGCATGAATTAGCTGAAGGTTTTGCCTTAATTTGACGTACTTAAGATTTACTCAGCAGCTTTGAAACATGTTCAATTAAGTTAAAAGTTATTTCTTAAATCTCACTTTTGATAATATTTAATTACAAAAGGGCCACGCCAGCTGACGAGTGAGGTCGCAAACTCGTAGCAGGGATGGAATTGTGAGTTCGAATCCTGTTCAAATGAAAACCGGCTGTTAAGCCTGTCTAGATTCTAAGTCTTGATGTTGGTGTGGTGTGGAAGTTTGGTGAGTGGATGCTGTCCTCATTGCTTGACCATCGTTCAAATTTATGAAGTTCGACACCAGTAACCTTCCTAATGTTTCAAAATGCGATGATATTAAAATGCCAAATCAAAATATTTGGAGTACATTGATTTTTTTTTTTTTTTTTTTTTTTTG
>BMAW01103163.1:124334-139334 GCA_019974015.1 Nephila pilipes
CCAACCCCCCCCCCCCCCCCGCCACCCAACCCCCCCCCCCCCCCCCCCCCCCCCCCCCGCCCCCCCCCCCGCATTTGGCAACAAAACAAATCCAAACAAATATTGAGTTTGAAACAAATATTATTTTGACCATTTCTATGCGACTGACACAATGTCCGAAACATATTTTACATTCAAGTATGTATGTATGCCTCTCTCTCTATATATATAAAGAGAGAAAGAGAGAAAATCCATATATATGAAGAAAACATTACTGATTTTTATTTCCAGGTTTTTATTAATACTTATGTGTTTATAGAAGTTGATTTAGAGAGTGAAAATAGTAAATAATATGAAAATGATTAACTCACCAAGAAAAGAGTATAAATTAAAAACTATGTTTGTCAGAAGATGGCACCACTACCTAGTAAATTATTGCGACCAGTAAATCTACGAATCGGGAAGATAAAAGAGAATATGTTAATCGCGAAGCGCTGCGAAATTAATGTGCCCCAAAATAATTTTCTCAAATATAGCGAAGGCAAACAACAAACAAAAAATTGCATCGATATCAAATGAATACCCTTGTTTTTGTTTTGTTATTTTGTTTCAACAATTACCATCATTAAAATTAATATAACTTAGATATTAAGAGATAAAACAGTAATAATATTAATATCTCGATTTACTACAATAAAAAAAATGATGATTTTTGCAAACGAAGAGGTATTGATTTTAGACATTCTATCAACTATTCGGTATTGTGTGTGCAGCTGCGATAGATAAGTAAAAAAGGGAAAAGTAGTTTTTCTGAGTGAAAAATGTTCACTTTTTAATTATTTCGAGGCCACTATTAAAATCCTGCGTTTGAATAAGATTAGTTGGTTCTGTTAAGAGATTTTTTTAAAATCATTCCAATCTAGATACACAAAAATGCTTCAAAAATTATTGCCGTTTCTTAATTATGTTTTAATTACTTCATGCCGAATTTTCATAAAATTTCATCCATAATTCCTACTGTTCTTATAAAAGGGAAATACGATATAATACATCCACTGCCTCTTTAATGATGAAATTCATCTGGAGAAGAAATTTCAAACCGTAAGACTGTTTCAATTAATGCTTAAATTGTCAAAGATACTCATTTTCTACCATTGATAACATTCTATTATCTGTAAGTGCATTCTATTCACAAATATCATTATTAGCCCATGAACCCATTATTTATAAAAAAAACTTCAGAGAGTCTAGTTGCCTTTTTTTCCTTCCCCTCCCTTCATGAACACATATAGAGTAATTATGCATTGTGAAAACATATTTACACACTTCATATTTAGAAATTACATCTAAAAATGTTTCATGCATATGAAGAATTTTTATTATAATGTTATCATTTGTAAGTGAGAGTGTGAACTTAACTAATTTCATTCAAAATTCAAAAGTTTATAAAGAGAAGTTTTTTTGATTTGTCCTTTAAAATTTTATTTGAATATTAAATTTAAGCAAAAGAAGAAGAAGAATAAGAAGAAGAAGAGAGAGAGAGAGAAATGTACCAAATGTTATATTATTTTGTTTTAACGAAACTTTGTTTTGCTCTTCTTTGAACACATATTATTGAGAAACATAAATTGCATGTCAAATAAATCGGAGTTTGGATTAACAAGTTGAAAAATATTATGTAAAATACTCGAAACATATTATACAGGGTGTTTCGAAACTCATGGGCAAAAATTTAAGAGGTGATAGAAAACATCTAAACAAGCAATTATACCGAAAAATGCTCAAGCGGAAGGCAAGTGGGGAACCGCTATACAGCGCTGTAATGAAAAGCATAAAGCTCGAGTTTTCTAACGCATCTTCATTTCTATCGTGGATTTCAGGAGGCATGACCCTTTCCTGATTACTGTGCATAGCCATGTCTTCTGAAATCCTCAGCAAAAATGATGATGTGTAAGAAAACTCGCTCCTTATGCTTTCCATTACAACGCATCTAGCTGTTTAATGCTTGCTTTCTGCTATGCAGTGTATGGTAAAATTGATTGTTTAGATGCTTTCTATCGACCCTTAAATTTTTGTCCATGAGTATAGAGACACCCTGTATAAAATCAATAAAAGAGTAATTTCTATTTAGGTAAAAATTAAAAAAAAAAAAAAAAAAAAACACGCCTACTCAATTTTGAGTTGTGAATTGTAATAATTACTATGAGTTATACATAGATATAATACAGTTATTTTTATAATTTCGAATATTTAACAAAAGTTAATAACTCTTTTAAGTTTTTAACGGTAACAATAACGCATTGTATTATTACAAAATGTGCTACATTCAGCGAAAAATATGTAATACGTATTTTTTTAATGTTGAAATAATTTTACTTTTGATTAACTTTTATTTTAATTTTTTCATATTTAGAATAAATAATAATTAAAGTTATTATTTACCAGCTCTAACCCCCGTTATTTTACTTTACACACTTAATTTATATACATACTGAGTTGTGACTTTTAGTCGAAAACCATGACTTAGAAAGGATAAAGTTAGTCAAAAGTCAATAAAAGTTATACGAAAAAATTGGATGTATTATACACACAAACGCAAGGAAACTAAAATAAATTTTAAATATAGAAAAGTAAACTGAATATTCTAATATGTAAATCTCTCGGATATAGAAGGGGGATCAGAAATGTTTCAATAAAAACACAAATAGTCTTTTGGAAATCTATAGATTTCCAGAAATAAATGTTTAAAAATAAAAAAAATTATCAGTATTTTAAGAAAAACTAAAAACTTTTTTTCCCACTTATATTTTTAATATAACTGATCGTAAGCGGTTTTTTTTTTTTTTTTTTTTTAATCTAAGATAAAAACCTCATAGGATATATTGTTTTGTGTGTTGCTTATTTTATTAACCTATATATTTTAAAACTTCAAAATTAAGCTCTTCTGAATTTTTTAATTTAAACAATTCTAACGTTACAATTCACAACGTGTTCATTTTTATTAGCCTCCAGATGTTGAAAACTAAGCTAAACTTCAAAAGTTAGACTATGAATTTTAGAACAGAGAAGACAAATTACAATTTTTTTTAATCAAAAAGGAAATAGCTTATTTAAAGTACAAATGTTAATTTATTGCTGCTGACTTACAGAAAGATTTCATCATTTGATTCGTCTGAAACTGCAATGTGATTTTTATTTTATTTTACTGTCCAATATTTCCATTTATTTATTTATTTATTAATTTTCAAGCATTTATCAGAGTAAAAACATTTTAGCATTCAGTTAATCAACTGAAATTCTGAATTCAGCTTTAAATATTTTATTTGTAGCTTCATTTCTGTATTCGACTATAGTTGAAGATGGTACAATAATGTCCGTGTCTTAAGTTTATGTTAATGCTATATACGTTACTCAAATAACTCACCTAAGAATATTAAGTTATTTTTAAGCGCAAAACCCTCGTCTTTTAATTCTTTGTTAAGATAAAGCTCTTTTTCTGGCCAGATACCAATACATACATACATATATATATATATATATACATTGCATAATTCTAAATTTATTTTATTGTTAGTGACGTTGGGCTATTCGCAGTTTTCTCTTCACTAACCTTGGGGACTTTTAATCAAGATTGATTGCTATAAATAAACAACTTCTTCCAAACGAAAAATGAAACATGAGTATTTAAATTAAAAGCAAGTAGAAATAAAGTGAAGTGAGGTAGATAGGAAAGTATATAAGCAAAGCGAGAGACACACGATGGAGGTCGAGTGACTCTAGCGTTGACCAGTTCTATAGTCGAAGACGGGGTCGAGAATTGCTACAAATTATCGACAGCATAGTGGAGCCAAGAAGTCGGGTCAGCCTCAACTTAGCCGTGTTGGTAAGACTCTGTTAATTTGATATTAGTGGAACAGGCAAATATATCTAGGACGATACTTTGGAGAGTCGGTGTACATTTGTCGTTATAGATCTAAACAGTGAACTAAATACAGTGTGCGAGATCTGTCTGACGTATCTTTGACTTACTTATTAACTCTTTAGTCTTAGTATATTTAGATTAGCTATGGCGAATAGGAATATAACTTCGTCACATGTTCTCCATCAGTGATCTTCCTCTTAATTTTTTAAAACTCATGAAAAATTCACTATCTCTCTATAGTTTTATTTTCAGCAAAACATTTGTGTTTTTTCATTGGATTGATATACGGATCATTTTTCTTCGTTTGTCTTCCCTTCACCTCTGTAAAAAATCGTAAATTAAGCTTTTTTAATATTAAAATTGATGTATACTTTGATAATTGTTCGATGTCAATTTAGTGAAAATTCAGAATTATATCTGAGAACGAAAGAGTTCAAAGAGAAATGGAGTCTGAAATTAAAGTGAATCTCCAAACAGAGGAGAATTTACTCAAAGATAGGGTTAAAATATCTTTATCTTTATAGTCGTATAAAATTATTATTTGCTGTTTTAACTATCAATTACTTAAGATTTTAAGCGGAATAAGCTTTAGAAATTAAAAATTATAAAGATGATAACTTCATCGCACATCTTAAAATAATAATTTTTTTTTTGTAAATATTAAAAATATGAATATTCAGCAAAATGTAAGATAATGTAAATTATTCTGGTTATAAAACCTTTTTAAATACATATATAGATTGAGAATTTATAAAATTAATTTTATGAGTTATTTCTTCAGAATATATACTGTTATAACAGATAATCCCCCCCCCCCAAATAATGAAGATGTTTTCTGAATTAAACAGTTACTTGTAACTCAGTTTTTTTAAATAGATACTTTTAGAATAGAAGGGAATTTTCTGAAAGGATACAAACTTGTATCACAGAAGACTTATTGAATGACGACGAGGGGGGAGGACTTAAAAGATATAATGTAAAAGCTTTACTTCATGCGTACTCACAAAGCAATAGAAGTATACATCAGGAGTAAGCGATGTGAACTCAAGTGTATCGTTACAACCCCTGACTACACATATAGGCAGTACATTACATCAACAATAGAGACCAGTTCATCATTTTGACATTATGTACCCGGCCACTTTAACGTACAAATCTATTCTGGATCAGTTTTGTTTAGGTTAAAGGTGAAGTTCAGAAATGTAGCGGATATTGGTTCTCTAATAAAGAGAGCAGATTTTAATCAGTGTGAAAGGGGAGCTTCTTTCATTTCAAGTTGCATCATGATTTTTTTAAAATGCAGAAAAAGTGCTGCAATATCTAAATTTATTTTTTTTACTTAAATTGAAATGAAATATAATAACTAGATAATCTCTTATACAAAGTAAAAACTATTCGGAACTCGTTTAATTGATAAAATTAATATCTCATATGAAATATGAAGCGACGTTTTGAAAAATTAGTTTATATAAATAAAAATTTTTTTTCACTGAAATGTAAATTGACAGGATTTATCTCTGTGATTGTTCTTAGTACACTAAACCAAAGTGCTATGTTTAAGCCTATAATTTGCGCAAAATGTTTTCTTTTGTTAGAAAGAACTTCGCGAGTAAAGAGAATAATTTTTTAAGAAAATTAACTTGATTCTGCAAAATTTTGTTTTATAAAACTCCGAAGTCAGTTGCAATTTGATACCAATACTTTAAATGACACTATTACTATATTTAATCTTCCACTCTTTCTGTGAATTTATTTAATTCTTTATCGACCAAATTTAAACTAATACAATCTTTCAATGTTCTTCTTAAGGAATTAAGAGCAAATAAGGGGGGGGGGAATAAATAAATAATGTTATTCGAATTTTCACATAATTATTTGGAAATCTTAATACGAAATGAAGAATATCTATATTTTATTCTGTGAAAAATGTTGCTGTTTGAGAAATAATAATACTTTTATTGTGAATTCATAACTCATCTTTAAAGTAAATTCTGCGTCTATTCATTATTAGCAGTTTCATCTTCCTTTCTTTACATAACAATGATTTTTAACATAGTTTATTTATCTATTTATTAACTTATTAAAATATTAGAAGAAAAAGGAATTGGGTGTTTATTCATATTTTGATTATCCATAAAAATCATAAATAAAATCCACATGGGAAAAAGATGGGGAAACTGATGTTTATTTGTTTAACCATAAACGTGACGTCTTCACTCGTGCCTATTGCTGACAGTGCCAGGCGCAACAATAGTCAAGAAATGGCTTTTTGTGCCGTAACAAAATATCTCATAAATAGTCAACTATATAGTACACAGCTAAGGTGGGACAGCCTCCTCTATACATCACTGATAAGCGATCGAATGACTATTTAATAGCAGGATTGAACAAGATACGATCTTCCTCTCTCAAAAGGCAACGTTTTTTTGTCACCCCATCCCCTCTGATTTCTGATCGATTCTCGTTCTTTTTTATGTAGAAGTTACATAAAAGAGTAGCTCCTAGACCGGAGACCTTATATTCATGCCATATAAAAGGTGTCCAGTAAAGTGAGTGTGTCTGTGATCCATTATCTGTAAAATATGATATTAATATAAAATATAAAGAGTAATAGACACATTTAAGAGTAACTTATGCTGAGGTACCTTTACAAATGCATTCTCTCTCCCCGTGGGGAGAAGCATTGGTATTGAAATTGCACATAACATAAAACTACGAAAACGCGTTTTTTAATATAGATATTTCAATGCTGCAGAGTGAAGAAAAAAGATTGATCATGCGTATCATATGTATTGCAGGAAATTTTTACCCTAATCGAACGTTTTGAAGTCATTCTGAGAGTGACCCTCTTGATACACACTGCTCCCCAATTGGCTGGTGACTTAAAGACTCTTGTACCCTCCCATTACTCCCCCCATAACAGTAAGCCGTTTTACGACATAA
This sequence comes from Nephila pilipes, assembly GCA_019974015.1. Taxonomy (NCBI): domain Eukaryota; kingdom Metazoa; phylum Arthropoda; class Arachnida; order Araneae; family Nephilidae; genus Nephila; species Nephila pilipes. Next base: position 131,179 of record BMAW01103163.1, read on the forward strand.
AGGTTAAGATAGCCGAATAAAGCTCAACGGTAGAAGCAAGCAAAAAATAGTCGTGTGTCGAAAACCGTATACTATTTTTACCAATTATTCTTATAATTAAATATCCTTAAGCTTTAATTTTTTTTTCTTTTTCAAAAAAAAAATTACTCTTAAAGTTAATTTTAATTTTTTAAATTTAGTTATGGCGAAGATAATGGCCACAGAGTCTTTCTACACAGCTCATCCGGAAACGGAGGTAAAAAGTGCTCAGGGGACCATCAACCCACAATGACTCCCATAATTGAATATACATCTCTAACTTTCGTTCTGAGAGACCTAAAACAATATTATTAAACACTCAATTTAGTTTATATTTATGGGAATAATAAAAAATACATTACAAAATGAATTGTAAAAAACTAAATTTCCTGTTCTTTATCTGCTGTAGTGGAAAGTTCATTTTATTTCCTGATACATCATCTTGATCTTGATCTTATAATTTATTTAATTAAGCTCTACAAATCTGCATAGGTGGGCATAACTTGGCATTTACCCGCGTTCTAAACTAGTAGGGAGATTTCCCTTTGGGTATTTAGCCACCTCGTAAGATACCTAAAGATCCCTAAACCTAATACCACGTGATCTGAATAATTCTTGCATTCAACTTCCAAACAGAGAAAGTTTCTTCCACTTCTGATTTAGCTACGAAGGCGAAAAGACGCATGAGACGTCCGCCTCCAATTTCACGATGTAACATTTGTTCTCTCTCATTGAACGTAAAATAGACCTTACTCAGAGGATTAGCAATTTTTTAAAGCTGTGACTGTAATTAAAAATAGTATCGTTTATTCATCATATAAGCTACCAGGATTTCCCCCCTGGATGATGAAATCGGCCAGATTTTAGCATGTACACCTGAAAGAGAGAGAGGCGCTTGATGTTGACTACGGCCTTAACCACCAAATCATCCCTACAAGCAATCAAAAATTATACAAGAATGTTGCTTTCTTTCATCAAAACGCATCTGAAAAACTTTTGGAACATAAACGCAGATCCAAGGAAAGGGAGCCTCTAGATCCTTCCAAATGACCCCGACAGAGCTTATGCGCTCCTGGAATTCCATCAACCATGTATTTTGAAGTTATTACATCTACTATTATCGCATAATTCTTGAACTGAATTATAACATCTGTACTGAAATGGACTAGAATTGATTCATCAAAGGTTTGCTCAATAGGATACACATTTTTTAAAATTTTCATCTAAATTCTGAAGAAATGTTCAGTAAGTAATGCTATAAAAAATTATTTTTTCTATTTTATAAAATATGTTGTATACTTTTTACGAATATTGTACACTGATATCATAATTAATTATTTTTATTTGGTTTTTTGGTTTTGATTTGAAGTTTAAAATTATAAGATGTTATGGAAAGTGAGGACAAGAGTGTTTTGTTTTATTTAGAATTAGTTATATAGTAAAATAAAAATGTCTATGATGTCACTGTATCGATATTTCTTATTTTTCATATATTTTTTTGAGAAGTTGAAACTACTCTGTTGTTTTTGAATGTTATAAAAGTATCATATATATATATATATATTTATCTTTAAATAATAAAAAAAAATTAAAGAAAATTGTGAAGTATCTTAGTTTAAAATGTGTATATGATTAAATTGTTATTTAATTGAAAGTGCTATTGGTGGTTTACTTTTGATACTTAATTTTTATGAAATGTGTGTGAAAAAGTTAACATAGGTGTATTTTAAAATTTATTTTCAATGATTATCAGAATTTTAAAAAATATAACATCATATGCTGCTGTCTTGTGTATGATACCAAAATTTTGAAATCCTTCATCTTTTAAAGTGTCTGATTTTTAAAAAGTATTAGTTATAAAGGAAGTAATATTGCTAGAGATGAAATTGAAACTGCTTATGAAATTAGTTCCAGATTAATTTTTTAAACTTGCGCAATATTTGGAAAATAGTAACAATAGCATTTTATTTTGATGCATGTGGTAAAATGCAAATTGTGCCTATAATGATGATATATTAATAATTTTTTAGGATTTTTTTAAAAATAACATTATTGAATATATTTATTAAGTGAAATCTCACTGTTGTTAGATAAAGTATATAAAATGATCAAGCAAGAAATTGATAAGTGATACATAAATAAAGACGATTTAATTTTTAATATTTATGCATTAAATAGGTAAGGATTTCACTAATGTTTTATTTTGATACGTGAGGAGGAGATCTTAAAATGTATATTATAAGAAAGATTTTTTATTTTATATACTTTTGAGTCAAAAGAAACAAATTATTTTATTATTATAATTAAATGAGTAATGATAAATATTATATTGTTTTGAAATGAATAGGTAACAATGATAAATACCGTGTTGTTTTTTTAAATGAATATGAACAATGTGTTTCGTTTTGTAATGGAAGAAAATAATTTTTTTAAAAAAAAATGTTTATTTGTCAATGATAATTTAAGTTTTAGAAGATGTTTTGTATTGAAAGAATGTCTGATTTAGATTATTTCTATGAAGAGATGTTTTAAAAGAAAAGAGAATATAAATAATAAATAAGTGACAAATAATATAAATGATAAATAAATAAATAATGTAAGATAAACTGTTTCAAGTTTAACTTGTGTATAAGTGTGGCAAAATTTTGTCACAACAAACCACACGTCTTCAGCAAATATGGAAAAAAAAAAAAAAAGCTTGAACGAAAAACTGTTGTAATCTAGAACAGAAAGATCAGAATGCAAACATGCTTCATTAAATGTTTTAAATTTCCTTTATAATTTATTCGTATACAAAATAACAAAAAAAAAAAAAAAAGGCTTTTCATGCTCTATAGACAGTTATGACTTATAGCTGATAAACATTAAATTTCGCTTTGCTCATATTCATTTCCTCACCCTGAGATACATGGGGAAAATTTTGTGAATAATATTTCGGAGACTGCGTCAGATTCTTGTCATCAGTGGGAGTCGCGTGTCAGCTTAATCTTTGTAAACTTTATATTTGTTTGGACATTGAATATTGATTTGCAAAATACTACCCAAACATATTTGTTATTTATGTGCATTTTTAAGGCTCGAGAATTCATTTTAAGAAAAAAATATATTAGTGAACACAAATTGATGTTCGATTTTCAAGCACAATATCAAACAACAACAAACAATTTCAAAATTTTAACCACACACATCACAACTATTTCATATTCAGTATCATTTAATATTTTGATATCCTAATTGGAAATTGCTCATATGTTTTTGTAAAAGAGAAGGGGTTTTAGGTATAACTCTTTTAGGTGTACCTCTAATCTAAATTTTAAATTTAATTTTTTACTTGGACACTTCTGTAAGATATGGTAATGTGTAAAGTCTAACGCACATCCACACATCTTGCGGAGTGGTGAAATTTGTAATGATTTAATTAATTTCCTATACTCTAATAAGCAGAGTAGTAAGTTCCTTTTATTTCCTGATACAATTCTACTTGGGCTAGTAATTTATTTAATCACCACCATGAATCTGCATAACTTGGCATTTACCCGCGTTCTAAACTAGTAGGGAGATTTCCCTATCGACATTTAGTCACCACGTAAAATACCTAAAGGCCCTTAAATCTAATACCACGTGATATGAACAATTCTTGCATTCAACTTCCCAAACAGGGAAAGTTTTTTTTTTTTTTTTTTCTTTTCTGATTTAGTTACAAAGGCGAAAAGATGCATGGGACATCCGCCTCCAATTCCTCGATGTAACGTCCTCTCTCTCTCTCTCTCTCTCTCTCTCTCTCTCATAGAACGTAAAATAAATAGACTTTACCAAAGAAATAATATTTTTGAGCCAAGATTGTAACTAAAAATAGTAACGTTAATTCTTTTTGTACACACACTCGGAAACATTGAAAATAGCGTGCCAAGATGGGAGCTTTGGATTGAAATGAAATTTAAAACACATAATGATAGAGAGGAGAGATTCACTTGATCCCAAAATCAAGGCAATTAAACAAATACAGCACGTATAATTAGACAAGTACAATGCTACTTCAATAGCGCGTTGAACCGCCTTCTGCTGTAATACATAGTACAATATAGTCCGGCACTGAGTTGAGAAGACGTTAGTTGTTGTTCAAAGGTAGATAGGCCCACAAATCTTTAACAGACACCTACAAATCATGAACAGAGTAGCACGGTGGCATCTGACATTTAAGATGGTCCCACAAATGCTCCTTTGACTGAACGAAAACCGCCGGCCGCTAGATTACTACTTTGACCACTAGGCTACCGCGGCCCTATCGTGTTGAAAAATTGCCCATGGAAAGCCATTTAGGAAAGGTCTGTCATAGGGTCAAAGAATGTCTTTAACATAACGAAGGCCCGTTAATGTTCCACTATTAGAGTGGATTGGCTATAATAGGCTATGACCCTCCACCCCGACCATTTTGCACGCTGCGCGGGCAGTGTGGGTGGAATTGTACCTTTAGCGAAAGCGCCTTCACACCCTTACGCGCTTATATTCTGTCCCCAAAACAAACCGGGATTCATCTCTAAACACCACGTTTTGCCAATCTGTGGCCTTCCCTATCGCTCTGGGTTGGTGCCTCTGTAGACGGAATCTTTGATGTTTCGGTGTTAAAAGCAATACACAAAAAGGGGACTTGGGGTTGCAGATTCGCCTCCTCCTGTCGTCTGAAAACTCTTTGTGGAACAATTCTATACCTGATTATATCGTGGAACGAGTCACTGTGGAACTACGACGCTTGCCGCACGACCATTTGATTATCTCACCTCGTCGTCTTTGTGGTCGCTCCAAACCCGGTTCTCCGTACGTGGGTGCCCTCTCGAGTCTACTGCTCTCAACATGTCTTGAAAGTACTGTCATAGGATCAAAGAATCAGTCGAACAATCAACCTAGCGAGCAACACGGCACGTGGACCAACCTGCGGTTCTCAAGCCGATTATCAAGCCCCTCCTAAACTCGCTTGGGCGAAGTGTCTTCTCACACGTCTACCTTGTATTCTTCACTTACTTAAGTCCTCCTAAAGTCGGAATGTGATCGTCACTTTTATGAATCCTCCGCTATGTGGAGGATTCATAAACGTGACATTATTTATATAATAGGACTTACTTCCTGATTTTAGTATCACTGCAAAGTGTGTGGTCATGCGTATTGGCATCAAACTTAAATCATTTTCATATCGGACATCATTCAACTACTTTGTAAGGTTTCGCGATTTAGTTCGCTTCCTTCTTGGTGAGCTATTTTCACTGTTTCTGAGTGGAACTTCAGGGTCTCAAAATCGAGTTTACACCATACAAAAAGTGCAGCTTTGCTATGATTTTTTTGGTAATGAATCAGTACAACAGTTTTGTTTCTTTAAGATACTAATATTTAATTTCCAGGAGATAAGAAAATATTTTAGATTTGAAAATGAGCACCAGAACTTAAACTAACATTGAAATTTGGAAAATTGTCATTCTAATATCTGAGGTAAGTATATTTCTGCGTGATAAAGCAAAGGCAGCTCAACGCAACCACAGAAAGGCTCAAAAATTACCAAAAGGTGAAAAAGAATTGGGCAAAGGGGGGGGGAATAAATGGAGAATACGGATCCTTCAGTTCGATCCCCAATAGAAACATCATTCGAAATGAAAGAAAAACTCCTAAAATGAACACTGTATAAATTGTCTCATTTACTTTTACAGCAACAGGAAGATATATTTTTCTGTAGAAATCATTCAAAGAGTACTCCGAGAAGTAAATTATAATACTGACGTAACTAGAACAAAATCCTTCTGTTTCAAAGCAAATAGAGAAAAAAGAAAGAACTGCATTTGCTAAAAATCCTACTTCAAAGCTTCAATATTTCTAGAATAACATAATATTTAATGATGAAAATTAATTCGGTGTTTTTGGAAGTGATGGTCTAAACTATGTTTGGAATCTAAACTATGAACTGCTTCTTTCAAACACCATTCTCAATATCGCACCTAGAGGTAGTTTGTTTTTGTATGGAATTGTATTTCTTCAAAAGGTATGGAATCGTCAATTTTTATTGACGGAGTCGTGGATGAGATGAAATATTTTGATGTACTAAATATTAGCTTAAAACTAAGTGCTTTAAATTATTTTTCAGAAATTAGTTTAAGGATCTCATTGTATGTTATGAGAAGATAACTAATAAATATAAAGTTAAAAATTTTATATTCTGGTTGTTGCACAATTGTAAATTACTATTGCACATATAACACCTTGATCTCATTGAACTGAAAGTTTATAGTCTCAGTAGGAAAAATCTGTTCAAAAGCATAAAATTAGGAATAAATGACACATTAAGTATTTCAAGAAAAATTAAAAAATATCTTGTGAAACTACAAAAAACATTTCAAATCAATACACACTGCTTGGAAGATTTTTTAAATACAAAATAATATGCAACAATATATATTAAATTATGATTTTCAAAAGAAATTTTCAGGAATTATAGTAGGTCTATTCTCAATTTTGTGACTTAGAAATCTGTAACTTCAATATAAAAGTTATGGTAGTTAAAATATTATCGATTCCTAATTTTTGTTTCCTAGTCTAATACATTTTGTAATGTGTATTTTACCGTCCCTCTAAATATTGAATTGAGCATTTAAAAGTAGTGTTTTGTGCATTTAAGAAAGAAAATGAGGGGAGTATACTCAATTTTGAGAACTACAATGCATCTAATAATGATTTTTTAAAATATAATGCACATGAATGTAAATAAATTTTTAAAGAGAAGATGAGGTAAAATCATTGGTAATATTTGTGTTGGACTATTTGTAATACATATGAAGAACTGAAACGTAAGTCGGAATAGCGAAATGTAACTTTTAAAAATTCATGAATAATATTTGGGAGTTAATGAGGGACTATATATATTATGAATGTTATTTTGAACATGCATGCTTTGATTATGAAGAAATTCAATAACTTCTAATATTAACTATTTAAAGTGTAAATATGTTCACAATTAATCGGCAACACCAACCAAATTTAAACATTATTTCTACTGCAATCGTCATTTTTTAAAAACATGTGTATTTCCACAATCACTGTTTTCTTGTAATTCTAATGAAGAATTGGAGTATAACGTGATAACTAGATGTATTCTTTAGATGAGATTAACTTCAAATTATATTCAACATAATTAGTAATAGCAATAATAAGAGAGATATTTATATAGATGGTAATTACTCAAATAGAAAATGCTTATTTTAATGGCATTGTATGAAGCGACTAATTGAAAATCAATGAGATTTTCAAGACGATATAGACTAAGGTTTAAAAAAATATGAAACAATAAATTTATAAGCAATAAAATTTTTTAAGTAATATTTTAGAGTTTGAATAAATTCGTATAAGAGTTGTGAAATCCGACAAATGTTTAAGAAATCTATTTAAAACCAAATTTCAAAAAAATTTCCCGAGCCTTTGAATTATGCGAGAAAAATTTCTTCTTAGTTATTCATTCACATGACATTCTTGAGCATGCTCAAAAGAAATTAGTAAACCTACGGACTTTTGTGTGTTCGGTATCACTTCTACGAAATATTTTCAGTTTTCATGGAAGCTACAAGTTTGTTTTGTAAAGAAAAAATTAAATTATTAAAACATCTTCAAAACGAAAACGCATTAAAATAAAGTTTTTTAATAAAAATCCCTTTTTAATTCAAAATATAACTTCGCGTTATTAATTTTTAATAATATTTGAGGCTTATAAAACAACAGTGTAAACTTTGAATAACTGTTATTTTTTGACTTTTGTATGATAGAGTAAGTGTCTTCTTAAACTTAAGTTACCTTCTAACTGAACTCTAGTTGGTTATAGGAATTATTGTATAAGACTAATAATTAGGATTTTAGGAAAAACAATCTTTCTTCAGTTTAATAAGGAAAGCATATTAACAATATATGTTTACCATATCACTCTATTGTTTTGAATTAATTAGCTATATATATACTGCTGTTTGTAGAAAATGCAACACCATGAAAGAATCATCAGAATCAAATGAAATTTAATGCAGAAACGACTTGTACTGATACAAATAAATGATGAAATTTTCAAAACAAAAGAAACAAATTAAGCGTCCGAAATCAGTATTTGGTGCAGCCAC
>BMAW01103163.1:144334-159773 GCA_019974015.1 Nephila pilipes
ATTTTTTAATGTTTATATGCTTTGGTGAAATGTATTTGTTTTCTTATTTTCTTTTTTCTAATGTTTTTTTGGAGTTCTGAATTTTTCAGAAAATTCGTTTTCGGAATTTTGATCATTCTTGGTTTATACCAATCATGATAATATAATTACTGAAGTTGTGATGGTTGAATCCTTTAAACTAGTTCAAATGCACTTTTCTCAGTCTAAAATCTGGAACAGTATTTAAATTACATCGTCTCCTTTTTTTTTTTTTTTTACTTAATTATTTTCTCTTGAGATTTTTTTTTATTGAACAACAAACAACGTCCCTGTGTACCACTAAGTATCACACAGGGCTTACAAAAGTAAGTATAAAACAGTATATTACAGTAAACAAAAACAACAACAACAAAAACATATGACTAAACAATGTACAAACAAAAATTAAGAAGGATTATAAATATCTTCAATATGTTTGATAAAAAGAACAAAAGAACTTTTAGAAATTAAATTACCAAGATTTGGAGGCCAGTTAATGTCTTAGAAATAAAATAAAAATTAAAATTTATAGTTTAAAATTTAATTGAAAATCTGACGCCTTTTAGTGATTAAGTATTGAATAATCTTTTATAAAAAATTTAACACTATATCAAGATTTATAACTATAAAAATATAATTATTGCAGATAATAATGATTTTTAAGAAGTAAAATAGACTTATTCAGTCCGTTAAGAAAAATCCGTTTAAAACCCGTCCGTTTATAAAACCGCCTTAATTTTGAAAATAATGAAATGAAGGTGTTCCAAATAGAACTTAAATAAATGCGATATGACATTACAACATATATTTATAAAAATTAGGTTTCAACAATTATGAATAATGTAATAAATGATTAAGTTATCAAAAATATTAGAAATAAATGAAAATCTCTGTTAATAAATTATAAGACTACTTATTTGAAAGCAAAAAATAACGTAAAATTAATGATATTGGTCTTTCATTTTTCCTTACAGCCATAAACACTCCATTTTTCATTCAAATGACTAGGTGCATAAGTTCAATTTCAGAAATATTGAGCCATTGTTTTATTGTGACTACTTCCAGCTGATGGGCTGATGATAAATGCTTATTATCAGCATAAATTTTACGACATACACCCCAAAAGTTCACTATGGGGTTTAAGTCTTGACTTCGACTTGGTCATGACAAAGCATTAAATTTTTCTTTTTTAAACCGTACCTAGGTGTATGGTAAGAAGCATTTTCCTGCTGAAATATCCAGTCAGAATCTTCTGAAAAGGCCCAAACGGTATTTGATTATATAGAATAGTTTGATAGCTGGGTCATTACGTCCTGAAATTTGCTGTTAATCGCACAATCCATCATGACACTAAAGGTTCCCTAAACTATTACTAATCTTCCTCCCATTTGTTGACTTAAATATTCTTTCAGCTTCTTCCTCAAGTCATACCAATAGTATTTATAATCTTCGGCACAGTAAAGAATAAATTTCTTTTCATCAGAAAATGCAGTAATTTGTTTCCACTAATCGTTCTATGACATGACACTTTTAACCCATTTCAGTCTTTCGTCTCGATGAAGTTTCGTTAACTTCAGTGTTTTCTTCTTTTTCATAAACTGAGTATTAATATATGATTTCAGACTCTTCCAAACTGTGACATGTGATTTTTTTTTTTTTTTTGCCGAAACATTCTGAAACTTTCGAGTCGAAAGATCTTTTTAGTTGATAGTCGAAAGATCTTTTTAGTTGATAGTCGAAAAATTTGTCGATCGTCCCGTGCTGTCATATTCCTTTTTCTTCCAGATCGTTTTATTTTGTTTGAATAATTTCTTTAAATTATTATATTGTATTAACCTAGCCATTTCTTTTCCAGATTTACTAGTACCTTTATAAAAGGGAATTTTTCTCACTTCGCCTTTAGATAACTCTTTACCCCACTGCATTTTCAAATAAATGGTGGATAACACAATCAAAATCTGCACTTTTGCTTTTTAGGTAATGCAATCATGAAATACGAACACAAGCCTTTTTATAATAATTCTGATGTGACATATAATATGCCAATTTTCTCAGAACAAATATCTTACTAAATTTTTAGAAAAATGTGCAAATCTTAATAAGAAATTCAGATTACTTTTGAGAGTTACAATTAGTATAGAAAGTATTTCCCTATTCATTTTAAATACACACGCTTAAAATTTGCATAATATGCCTTCTTCAGAAATGCACAAATTTATTAGTGGTCTTTTAATTCCTTCACTCACTGCATAATATCCATGCCCATGTAAATTTTTGAATGCATTTTAATTTTTTCCGTTCTTATTCGAATAAATAATTAGGAAAGCAAATAATTAATGGGATATTGAAACATTAATTATTAGAGGAGAATATTCATCAAATCATTTTATATAAAGAAATATAATGAAACTCTTGCTTTTTTCAAATGCTTCATCTTTATTTACGGAAAGAAGACACTAATTTTATTTTGAAGAAATTCGTCTACATTGCGTTACGTCGGGCTATTCACGATTTTCCTTTTACTAACAATGGAAACGTTTCCATACTTGGAATAATTGAATTAAAATTACTTCCTAATAAAATGAAACGTGACTTATGTAGATTAGATTGAAGTAAAGAAGTGCAATGAACAGATGTGAGGAAATGTACGTATAATCCAATTAGAAATGAATGTTAAGAGTTAGTAGTTCGTAAAAGATGGATGATAGAAATTGTTATGCTACCGGTAAATATCGGTAGAAGACTGACTTTGAATTAAAAATTCTTCTGTTGATTTGAGTGAGTTAGTAAGAAGGAACTCTGATTATTATTACAAACCATAATTCAGGCGTGTTTGAGATAAGTAGATTTTAATTGAGAGGTAATACTGCATGTGTGTGTGAACATTCATTACTTGAAGAATACTAATAAACTGTTTAACAATTAATATCTGATATCTTATCAATTAATTGAGAACTTATCAATTATCTACTTAAGCTTAACATTTATCACTGAAATAAATAAATGAGAGGCATTACATTTGAACTAATCTTAATTAAAACCTCATAAACAGATTTCATTAGTTAACATTAGTACAAGTGTCAATTAAAATATTTTTAAAATTTGGATAGTAACAATTTGAACCAATTTTTCTAAAGAATATTGCTTTCACATAAAGGGGTCTTTTAAAATTATTTACCAAATTTATGCCTTCTTTTTTCAATATCTTAGCTCGAAATTATATGATACATTCTAGCTTAGTTTTTGTAATTTATTTGTTTGTTTGCTGCTTGACTATATGGACTTAGGCAAAAGAGACAAATCTGGTTAAGCTGTGCTAAACATTTATTTAAACTGTAATCTAGACAAGAAAAAAGGTAAAAACTGGGGTTGACTATGAGGAGAGTTGAAAATAGAGAATGATTACTAGGGTATCCTTGTTGCGCATCGTTGTGTTTACCAAAGATAATAAACCCCATGGGGGGGGGGAAAGATCATTAGGGTATCTCGGGGTCATGATTCCCGATTTACCAGAAGAAAATAAGACCCTGAAGTTGTTTAATTGCATTAATGTTAAACTAGAATAATATAACGAGGTTTTTAGCGACTGATTCATAATCTTGAACCAAGGTTAGATAAAGAAAACATCTGAAACTGCATGTTCCTCTTATTCCGTGTGACATTTTTTTTTTCAGTCAGAACTCGAAAATCGCTCGGTAGAAAACTTGCATCTTTAGCCACTAGGCTATCTTATTCTTTCAATTTTAAATGCTGTAGTAATTTCTTTTTTATTGTTATTTTTAAAATATATTACTAGCCCCTGTCTCTAATACAAACGATGTATCACTTTAATCTGATAAATAAGAAAACTTTAATATGATTGATACATAAAGTTATTTGAAATCAGAACTCCTATGTGCAATATTTTCAGAAAAAGACATATTATAAATAAACCTTTATTAACCAAAGTTTCACTCAATTTTTTTTGACCTTTAATCTATTGGAAATCCCAGCAAAAAAAAATCAACTTATTTTACTAGATTCATACAACGTAACTTGTTTCCGAATTCTTGAAAGAAAAAAACGTTCTAGAGGATAAAAACTAATGCGCTCAGGATTGAAAATAACATATTGCTCCAAAGTATATTAGAAAGGATGTAAATTACATAAAATGTCACAATTTCTGAGAATTTAGTCTTACTGTTATAATGTTTATAAAAAAAAAATTTGAGATTCTTATCTAATCACCTTTGATTTGGAAATTAATATGAAATTTGTGTCTATTAATATGAATACTCGATAAGTATAATATTTATTCTTTTGTTTGTATATTCTGTGTTTCAGAAGTTTCTATTGTAAGTGATTGGTACATACATGTGACGTTATAATATTGTAATATGATTACCTGTAACAAAATATTTTCTGATTGATTGTTTATTAACGTCACGACACGAGGTGACTGACCTCATAATTTTGATCCTTGGGCAAGTGAAAAGGGCGACTCTTGTGAGCTGATGCTACCCTCTCCAAACTTCTACATCTCGCCTACGGAAGGACTTGATGAGTTTCAAATGATTTAATGTGCATCAGCCCCACTACATTATGGGTCGTTAGTAGCATCAGGACTTGAACTCACAACTCGATGGAAGCAAAGTTGGCGGTGAGTTCGTGACCGGAACCCCAAGGTTACCACAGCCACTGTTTTAAAATTGAAAGCTCATATTGGGTCAAAAATTTTTTAATGAATTTGTTGTAAATAATGGAATAATAAAGAATAAAAATTAAATTAAATTAATGATATTTAAACTTTAATTTTCAAAATGAGAACAATTAAATAAAATTATTTTATGAAAAATTAAGTGGAAAGTGATTATATATATAATTAAAATAATATTTTATTAATAGAACGAAATAAATTAAATGAATTAAAAATATTATACAAACAAGAGAGAAATAAAATTCAAACAATATACTTTTTTAAAATTCACAAAACAATTTTTTAGATATTACTTTTTATGTAAAAGAAAAATAAAAAATAAAAAATCTTACATGCAAAAACCTAAAAAAGAAGAAGAAAAAAAAAAAAAAACTACTTATCAAAACAATTATGAAAGATAACAAACCTAAAACAATATTAAACAAAATAGTAAGAATATTATATTCAAATCAAGAATAAATACAAATCAATCCATGAAAAACAATGAAAAAAAAAAGAGAAAGAAACCAGATAGAAAATGATATGTAACATTTATTAACTCTGATTCTAAATTATGATAGGTTAGCAGGTTATAAACATGTTTTAGAAGCCGAAATTCCGTACAGAAAACTCTTAGATACAAACATGGAAATTCCACAAATTCAAATAAAACGCGATAAGTCCTCATTGCAAGTCAAGTAAAAAATGTATAAAAAGAGATAAACCCAGACATTAACCAATGAAAATAGAAAAATAACCATACAAAAATTAATCAGTCAGATAAAAAATCTTTCATGAGACAATTGACTTGCAACAGTAAAACACGAATCTCACACTAACATAACAAGATTTTCACACTCGTTAGAACCTGTGAGGTAACAATATCCTTTATCGGAGAGAAAAAGTGCTAGTGCAAAAAAATGTCAAAGACTTTAAAAAATAATAGTAAAAGGGGGGAGGAAACAAGAAGAAAAAGAAACATAAAAACAATATAACAATAAGGGGGAAAAAACCAAATTAAAAAAAATTAATGCAAAATTTAAAGTTTTTTTAAAATCAAACCAATTAAAAAAACCTTTAAATAATATAATTATTGTATTTTAAATTATTCTTGATAAAATTTAAAGGAAATTTTGCTTCCAAAAATGATTTTCTCAAACTTATCCAGGTTAAGGAAATATCCTTAACCTGGATATTTAAATGTTTTAATCACAAGTCTAATATTACGCAATACTAGGTTATATATTATATTCCTAAATAGTATTCTGACTTAATGAACTCCAAAATAAAGGGTACTTTATGAATTTCAAAGAAAAAATGATTCTTTTTTTCAAGTATATTATGCGAAATTTCATTATCTTCTTTTTTTAAAAAAAAAATATCTAAATAAGCATCTTCAACTATATTAATACTGTGAAATCTCTCTATAACGATATTTTGGGGGTCAAAATATCATATCGTTCTGAAGAGAATTATCATTATAGAGGGAATCAATACTGCAACGAAAAGAATTTTGTTCATCATATCCAGTGGCGTCACCAGGGGTGCGCTACTTTCATTCAGCAACATCTCGTGTTCATACAAACAATAACATATATTAAATGAAGTAAGAATAACATGTTTTCAATGTTGGATAATTTGTACAGCCCCTTCCCCTAAAAGCTTTTGTGAAGTACCTTTGACCAGGATTCTGACGACGCCATAGCCTATAAATGTTTATCGCATAATTAAATAATAAATTTTCAATGTATAAAAAACTTTTAAAAACTTTTCTGTAAAATGTATTAAATAGTATAAAGGAATTAAAATACACATATTCCTATTAATTAATCATTTAATTGGAATTCTGGGAAAAGAAATTTTTTTTTTTTTTTTTTTTTTTTGGGATTACCCGGGTAAAAAAAAATAATGAAAAAAAAACGAAGTGCATTTAAAGAATTTAGATGCTCTTCTGGTACATTAGGCAAGTCAGAAATAAAGTTATATAGAGATCAATTGAGTGCACAGCTACTCCAGGAGATAAGTTTGGCTTTACTGTAGTAGAATCATCCCTTTCAGTTACATCATTATCATCCTCTGATTTTTCTACTTCAGCTTTCTCACTTGTTATTTTAGAAAAAATACCTTCATTTGTTAGTTCCGAAAAGATCTGTACTTGATCATTGACATTTAAATAATCATGATCAAATATTTCAAACTTTTCCAATCTTATCTTAGTATTTCCTTCCTCAGTATATCCGCAAGAAATATCACTTTGACTCTTCGTTATTGTGAATAAAACCAGCTTTTTTTTCAACAATTAGATATAAACAGCGACTTCATTTCCCACCACCTCTCAGCAACCCATTTACACGCACCTTTTACAGTAACCGTAACAGGCACTGTGTGCTTTTGATTAATATTAAAAATCATTTTATCCACTAATCGTTTTCTGTAATACCCTTTGAAGCATTTTATAATGCCCATATCGAGGGGCTGAGGAGATGCAGTAGTGTATGATGGAAAATAAATTATACTCTCTGCAATTTTGGAAAGGGTTTATGAGCAAAACTATTGTCAATTAAAAGAGCCCTCGAAGAGCTTTTTCCCTCGATTTCATATATTTATCCAGCTTCAATAACCATTCACTAAATATTTCTGAAGTCGTCCTAGCTCGCTTGCGCCTAGTGTAGTTTACTGGCATGCTGTTAATGTTTTTAAAACATCTTGGCTTTAACGTTCTTCCAGTTACAAGAGGTTTTAATTTATCCTTTCCCAACATATGTGTACATAGCAATTCTGTTAACCTCTGTTTGGATTTCTAGCCCTCTTTACAGGTTTCTCCTTTGAAAGCTAATGTTCGTTCTAGTAACATCTGGAAAAGTAGCCCCGTCTAATCTGGATTATATACATTATCAGCGGAATAGTTTCAAAAAGTTCACACATTTTTCTCTGACGACGTGTACGTAAGTCATCCAGTGGCACTGATTTTTCTTCACCATGTAACCCATGGATAGATATCCCATGTCGATCTCGAAACCTTGTTAGCTATCCATTGCTAGCTCTGAAATATGGGTTCCCTATCATACATGCAAATTTTCTCGCTTGTTCGCAAATAATTGGCCCATTTAAAGGTACATTCAGAGACCGTTTTTCCCTAAGCCATTTCAACGTGGCAGCATCTATATCGTTATTTAAAGCTGTTTTTATCCTCCTTCTTTGTGAATCGATATCATTAGAGTTGAAAAAGTTTTCAATTTCCTTCCGCGTTTTTAAAAATATTGCAACAGTCAATTATGAAAATCCGTATTTTTTTGCTAATCTCAACTTGTTTCATAGCTCTATCAATATATTTTATGACGTTGAACTTCACTTCGATGGATATTTGTTTTCTTGGAGCCCCCCCTTTTTTTTTATCTATTTTTACTAAACAAACTTCAAAATAAACACAGAACACATAAATAAATTAATGAAAATTTTCTATCGTAGTACCAGAATAATTCCCGATTCGAGTTACCGTAATTGACTCTATCTATCGGAGGTTAAAATTTTTATAATACTCAAGTGTAGACAAAAGAAACGTACCACAAGGTTTACTTCCAGACGCTTCGAGATTTTATCTATCACTTCCGGTGAAAGGAATCCTTAACCATTTTTCGAAGAGGGGGATAGGAGTAAGATTCAATGTTGTGTTTGTCAAGAATTATCAACTCTATTTCCATATTACAAGAATGCCCGTTCCCGTTACCATAGTTCATCAGCAAGATTTCGACTAAGTTTTTCGACAAAGTCTGTAACTCTATAACCCCGTCCAATGGTCCAGCCACATTTTATCTTGACTTTCTTTGTGTAACGTACAATTCGCAGACATCAGCTGACTTTGAAAAAAAATATCGTAATAGAGAGAATTATTGTGATGGAAGGGAAAATATTACCATCGTTGTAGAGAGAATTATTGTTGTAAAGAATATCATAATACAGAGAACAGCTTAACATTAATCTGAAGGAAATTAAGCCAATACTACGAAAATATATCGTAATAGAGGGAAGTATCGTTATAGAGGATATCGTTGTAGCGAGATTCTACTTTATTAGTTTGCAATAGATTTAAATACTCTGGATAAAAAGATTTTAAAAAAGGTTTAACATCTTTATTATTAATAATGAAAGAAAATAACATCATTAGTATATCTAAACATTTTGAAACTATTATAATCAAAAAAATTATCTTCATGAAAATGTAAATAAATATTGGCTAATGTTTATTTGCAAGTTTTCCTTATGTGTATACATTTAATATGTTTGTAAATCTTATAATAAAAAATGTAATTTTCTTTTTTAAGACTAACATAACTAATTAAATTTTTTTTCATATGTAATAACCATAATAATATTGAATTTCTTATAAATCTCTTTTAGAACTTTAATTAAATCCTTTGTGTCAATAGAATTAAAAAGATCTTATATATATATATATATATATATATATATATATATATATATACATATATACACACTACGTGACATTGAAAATTCAACATCAAGGAGTGGCCAGAAATTGAAGAAACTTGGCATATAGGGAGAGACAGCAATGAGCAATAAGTTATTGTTATTTCGATAGGATATGCATAATATAAAGCGAGAACAGCGTCGGCTTAGTAGGTTGTAGGACTACGGTGGACAGCGATTCACGAAACAACACGTCTAGGTACAGAGTCAACGAGATTACGAATGGCGTACTGAGAAATGGCTCTCCATTTCCTGCCAACCATCTGCCACAGTTCCTATTCTGAATGCGGCAGTGGGCAGGGAAGCATCTGTACACCTTGCAGAATACGTTGGCTGATGTGAGCAGTATGCGGTCGGGCGTTATCCTGCTGATAAAATGCATTGTGTAATCCCTGAAGGTAGGGAGAATCACCGGCCACAACACATTATTCACATATCGTTGGGCCGTTATAGTGCCCTGAATACGAACTAGAGTTGGAACCGTACGCAATTGCACTCCAGATCACGATGCTGCGTTGTCGCATGGAGGAGAGTCCCATAATTGCTGCCGGATTGGACCTGTCTCCACTTCGACGCCATACTCGTAAGCTGTGACTATCATTGGAGAAATAGAAGCGTGACTCATCTGAGAACACGTTCCTGTACCATTCCGCCATCCACATCTCTCGAGCCCGGCAACACTGCTGACGTTGGCGTCTATGCTGTGGGATCAATGGCAGTCTTCTTACCGAAAGCCAAGAGTGCATGCCACTAGCAACCAATCGACGAGAAATGGTTCTGGTCGATATGGGAACATCCAGGTTGTCTTGAACATGCTGCAGAATGAAGGTAGAAGAGGCCACCGCTTGTCGGCGGATGCGTTGATCCATGCGTGCTGATGTCACTCTGGCTTCACCTGGCTCCCTCAAACTTGCCACATTTCTTGCTCCGGCCGTTTTCACCACAGTTGGTGCACAGTGGAAGCGTCAAGGTGTGTGTCAGCTGAGATTTACCGTATGGACTAACCTGCCCTTCTCAGTTCGATCACCATGCCCCTCGTAAAATTGACTGTCTGCATTCCTGCCTCCGTTGACGACTGCTTGGCATTCTCTGATATTACAAGCGTCCTTTGAGACAAGAACAAATTTTCTACGATGATTTCGCTAGAAGAAATAAAGGCACTAAAATTGAACATTTCGCAGGTACCTTCCTTCACATCTTCTTCAACGTGCGTTGGAGAGCTGCGCATTTCACATCATTCACATAACTTGATGACATGTGTCTACCCTGAAATTTGCATAATTTTCTGACCACTCCTTGTTGTTGCATATTCAGTGTTGCGTAGTGCAATAACACATACATATACACACACACAACACGCAACTTCCTTAAAATTTTAAAATATTATGTATAGCCATTTTCTTTTTAATAGGTAGAGCTAAAAATTATGAGAATTAACATTACTATTAATTAACATTATTAAGGAAGCATAGAGCTTATTTTATACGAAAAAATGGATTCTTCAAACTGACTTGAGTAGAGTAATTAATAGTGAAGTCGAAAAATAACATTAATGTAGGAACATATTTTAATCAGAAAAATGTCCCTAGTATATATTCTTTCTTTAATACCTGTCGAAGACTACCTTATGCCTATATTTGTGTAATAATTAGAACAATAGATTTTTGTCATAAATTTTAAACGTTTTTAAAGCTGGAATTCTTTAACTCTTTGTTTTTCTAAAAAATTAGAACATTCAAATGACTCAAGTATTTCTGCTTTCTCTTCCAATTTATGAAACATATTTTAACAAAATATTTTGTATCATTTATTGAAATGAAGTAGAATAGAATGGTTTTGAATTATAGTCTATTTCTGAAATTTCTTAATTTTTCTAAATCTTCCAAAATAAATGACAACAGTAAAAGTTTTCAGAAGAAAAAACATTTTATTTACATTCAATTTTGTACTCAGCCATGTTTCGCAGTTTACATTCAAAGTGATTTATCACATCTAAATTAAAATAAACGAGGAATATTTGAAGACATAAAGGGAGAAAATCAATAACTCTGCTTTTTGATGAAATATAAATAAAGCAAGAAAATCATGTGCATATATAAAAAGGATAAAGGATGAAAACATTTAGATGTAAAAATGCCTTGACTAATCATTTGACCATTTTTACTTTAGATTTGAAAGATGATAGTTTATTTCATAATTGTTTATTAAAAAATTCATAATTTTCATTCTTTTTATTTATAATGAGATATAAACAACAATGCGTTTTTACTCTATTTTTGAAATTTCTGTTTGATAAGAACTCATATCCGACGATTGAGTAAGAATAAGTCATGGAAGGTGGGATTATTGTCAGTAATAATAACGCGCACGAGAGAGGATTATTCTTATAAAATCTATGTACATCAATAGAAATACACTCTTATGGCTTATAAAGTTTCTGAATGAATATGAAAATGATTAACTCACATTCACTGACTCACAATACACTATTACTCTTAAACAAAACTTTTACACTTTGATGATGGCGATAATGAAGTCCACTCGGAATAATGGAGGTTGATGCAGTTTTATTGGAACTGGGTCTCAAAGTTCTCAATGGTGGCACGGAGGTCGAGAAGTGAGGTACCATCTCATCTTCGTTATATGACCATACTTCGAAATTAAGAGGAGTGTCGATAATAGAGTCGTTGCGTTTTTCAAAAGAAACATCCATTCAAAACAACCAAAAAAAATGTAACGAAAAGTCTTACTTGCTTTCGAGTGTACATTTATTTTATTTTTTGTTTGCATATATTTTACTAAAAATATTAAATTGCTTAATGTTTGAAATATTACTTTTCCCATGGATTTGCGAGAAGAGTTACTAATTGGGAAACTTTGAGTATGAACATTTAATATACATTGAATTAATTTACGAAAATACAGTAGAACCTCGTGAAGACGGACCTCTATAACTCCGATCTCTGGATAACCTGGATTAGTTTCCTCGAAGAATTTTTTTAAGAAATTGACTACGATCTACAAATTTCCATAATAACATTTATGTGTTTCATCTTCTCATTTTGAACTATTATTTTCTGCACTGAAATCTTCTAATAGTTATGAGTGCGTGAAAGAAAAGAGGGGCAAGGAGGACTTTATATAGATTCTACGCAAAGTCTACAAATCCTTAACTATACTGCTTAGTACCAGTAACTTAAGACATATGGTAGATCATTATCTAAATGGAAAATGCAATAAAAATTTTAAATTGTTCACAAAGATGACACCTTTATCTTCTGTAGATTCGATTCATTCTCATAATAAGGAGTTTCTGTAAGTATATTTTATTTTATATCATTACCCCCTCTTGTCCAGTTAATTGGGGTTTTCCGATGTCTCGGAGTGGTTGTCCTGTTTAACCCCCTCTGTCCGATGTCCTGTTTAATCTGACTTAACGTAGTTTTACTGTTTATGGGTAAGGTTATCGAATCATTATGCCATACTTTTATTTCTATGGAAGGTTTCTTTTTTTTCTTTTTTTTTTTTTAAATATTAGTTACAATGGCCCCTCTTTAATGTTTTCATCTGCATTAACTTAGTTTGAAAGTATTTCAAATATATTTAAGACAATAATAGTTTATCAAGAGTTCATGTTCATATATTTTTAAGTAATTTCTGGCAATATTGAAAATTTTCTTATTTAATGGTGCTTAATTTTTACAATAATCTTAATATTACATACATGTAGCTTTCTACTCACTAGTTCAAAATATTTTTTGGTCATAAGCAATTGTAACATGTATATATGTGGGCAATTGTAACATATAAAGACAAGTGGAACATATTGTAACATCATCTATGAGATTTTTTCATCTAAAAATTCTACAATTCCATTTCATAACTGTGACGCATCTGAACGGTAAAATAAAATGTTTTATTTTATAACAAATTCGGGAGAGAAAATGATTTTATAGCTTTTCACACAAATAATATTTGACAATCATTCATAGTAAAGCATAATGTTAGGAGATCCATATCTCCCTATGCATGACAAGTGTGTAACTAATATTTGTTCTAAAAACAATCATTGGAATGGTTCTAAGAGTGATTTAGAAACCTAAGATTGTCTAAAATATATAGCACAACAATTCTGCCTATATCTAAGGAAAAAAAAGTATATTCTCCGCCTTAGGGAATTATTTCTTCATCGTTCCTGTCCTCAATGTTGTATGATGTATTACTGTCGTCATCATCGCATAAACTAATACTTTCGCTTCTTCCAGATGGTGATAAATTATGTTCTGATGAAGATGATTGTCTATGTTGAGATTCCATACTTTTAGTCACAGGAATAACATTGTTTTTTTCATCTCTTTCTCTGTCTTCCATAACTTGACGTTTCTGTTTCGTTCTTCTGTTTTGAAACCACACTTTCACCTGAAAAGAAACAAAGGAATTAGTCGAATTATTACTTGAACAAATACTTCATTTAAAGAGTTATTTCTGTCTGGAAAAGCGCACTTCATGAGTAAATAGGCAGAATTTAAATATATTAAAATTTTAAGATTTATGAAATCAGCGGTGTTAAAAGTTTTGAGTATTGGATAACTATGCAAAAGTTTGATTAGTAAAATGATCCCATAGCAATTTAATATAAAACCATGTCTATAACTATTTTTCTGACAACTAGCTGCAATAAGTTTGAACGTAAATGATTTCGCAGCTTGTGTTCTAAAACTGAAATTAGCACATAATAATCAAAACCTGACTTATACGGCAGGAAACCACCATTTTGAAGAATCTGATTCTGCATAAAAATAAAGCTGAAATCAAATCACGTAGTACATTTAAAATAATTTCGCAATTAGATTTTTATGTGATAGCTTACAAATTTAATTATTAAATTTTTATAACATATTTTTATTTTTTCGGTATATTTAAAGAAATAAGATTAATATATTAGGTTATTCATTTATTACATTTAGGTATTTGGACGAAAATTCAAGAAATAGCATTATACATTGTCTTTCCCCCCCCCCTAATTAACACAAACGAATTCAATGATTTTGAAAGTTAATAATATTTAAATTGATAATTTTGCTAATAAAATTATTTATATTAATGATTTTAATAAACTTTTACTTAATAAATTTGTTATTTTTAATCTTGAAATAATTATTAAAAGCCAACTTCACATTTTATTCTATCTATCACAGTCATACACTCGAACATTTTGAAATTTAGAGGAAAAAGCTTTTTTAAAATATTTTGTTGACGGTTTATAACAGCTATTATAATGATGGAATGAAGAAGGGAGCAGAATGGAACCCAGTTATAAAGGTACTAAAAAGTGAGGTCTTCTATAGCTGCGTGAAATGCTCTCTCTCTTCTACTTTATTGCTATTCTCATTTTTATAACAATAAATAAAAAGATATTTTCAAAATTAATCTTATGCGTTTTGGTGCTGTTTATTGCTTAACAAATTATAAAACAAACACACTAAAATAGAAGGACCCGGATTTCTAAGAAATCACTGATTATTTGCTTAGTGTATCGTATATAAATGTGCCTTGATCATTTCAAAAATCGTGACTGCTTTCGGAGAATGAGAAATTTATCTTCTCAATCAGAAATAACTTCTGGTTTTAGGAAAGTTTTAGGGGGTCTCGCAGTGTAAATGTTTATTGGGTGTCTAAATCCACTTAAAATGCCTTCGTTTTCGCTTAATTTAACGGTTTTATCTTCCAGTACTCGAACTATTACTTCGCACCTGCGCACAGCGTAAATCTAATAAATTGAAGGCGTTCCTGTAAAAAAATATCTGAATCCCCTCCCTCTTTTAAACCCCGGTACACGATTTTCACCGTAAATAAACACGGCTTCATGTAATCCAATTTGTTGAATTCTCCGTAGTGTGGTGGAAGGTATCTGGTATTTTGTTAAAAATAGCGAAGTAATATTCAGAAATTTCTTGCTCTTCGTTACAAATGTATTACACATTTGGGTAGTCTGAAGTATATTACCATCTGCATCTGCACTACATTTGATTTAGTAATGCATTACAAGTTACTGAGTTTTTAAATTGAACAAATTATTTTGAAATCATACATGTTTGAAAAATTTCAGAGATTTTATTTTATTGAAAATTCGCAATAATAACTGATTTTGCGGAAAGGGAAAAGTATGCGATTATTATGATTTTCACGAAACTTGATATGAAAGCAATAATTATCCCATTCTGATTTAATAACAGACTTACTTTTTTAAAAGCTTTT
>BMAW01103163.1:160173-171214 GCA_019974015.1 Nephila pilipes
TTTTTTTTTTTTCTTCCTCGATCTTTTATAGTTAACTTTTTTTGTACGATACTTATTTCAAAAGATTTTTTTTTGATTGGTTATATTTAACAAATTTTTTTCTATAAAGCTACATGAGATATATTAGCGACTAATTAAAAACTATTATTCTACATTTGTGTCAAAACACTATTAAGCTATGAACGAGCGCGCTCTTACTATATCATTCGGTCATTCACTTTTGCTTGTAAAAACTACACTAATCTCTGAAACCTTATGTAAAAACTAAGCACCGAAAAATTATATCATATATGAATTTTACTACATTACAAATGTGATTAATTTGTCAAACCTTGCAATGAAGTAATTAGAAATGAATAAAGCTGGAATATTCTCCTCGGAATTAAACCCTCTATTCATTTAACTAACAAGCAGTACAACAGCCACCATCTTAAATGTTCCACTATTTACGAACATCCGTCGAGATTTAATAGGGATAACATTTCATCTCTTTAACAACCAGCAAGGTTGAAGAACCAGCTGTGCTCTAGTGCTTCTTTTCTTCCTCCCCCACTATTTCCAACGCTTCAAGAAATGAGTGAGTATAGAGATAACTGTGTCTTAACCAACGGCACGTGGTTTTTAATTACTTTAATTGAATTCGACTCAGCAGGGGAAAGAAGTTGTGCGGTTCGCATGTTTCAAATGTACTTTTTTACTTGGCAGAGCCTTTTGTTTCACGTTTCAACTCCGATGAAACTAATGGCATTAAAATCTATTAATTATATATTTTCAATCTATCATAAAAAAGCGGAAAATGTCAATTTTGAAAAAGTTCTGTAAATGTTTCCTGGTTGCTTATCAAAACATATTTAAATACTTCTTCTTTGATATTTGTTATTTGCTTTTTTGTGTCTCCTAAACTAATGAATAGAAAAGTGATTTTTGGTCTGACATGCTACAACCAGAAATTCAAGATATAAATAAAACAAATATTTTAACTGTACCTCACCTTATCTACTTTGTGCCTTTAGTTATGATTTAAAATGGAAATACTACAATCATTTAAGCCAATTTTAAAAAAAAAATAATGTATTCCGTTTGATGGGATTGTATTTTTGTTCATACATACATATTTTTCGTTCGCATATTTCTGTAAATATCGATGAAAAATTATTGGTTGAAGATTTTTTTTTATTCTTCTCATTTGATAACTTAGATGAATGTAACATTGCTTTGTCCCGTTACGAAAGAAGTCAAAACAAAGAAATCAGAAATGTAAATGCTTTCCAATTTATTTATTAATTTATTTAATTAGAAGAAGGGTTTTCCGTTATTTAATTTCCTACAGCAATAAACCTTTTAAATTTAACAAAGCGGTAACAACATAAAAATTATTTTGCGAAATTTGTGAATAATAAGAATTCATTCAATGTAAGAAAACAGTTAATGGACTGACTGAATTTCTTAAAAGCACCAAGTTCTAAGAAATACACAATAAACAATTTTTCTTATCAAATGATATATTAATTATGCAATGAAACGTATGAATAAAAACTATATTTATTGTATGACTACAGTTAAAGCAATTACATTGTGACTGCTTATTATTAGTACATGACACAAAGAAAAACTTTGCATTAAAAAGAAATTAGTGTACAATTTGCATTATAGAAATAAGAGTATATGACATTTGAAAATATTTTACGAGTAAAGTAAAATCAATTTAAATAAAAAAAAAAGCTTAAGAACTTTTAGTGTACGAAGATTACTAAGTAATTAACTTAACTGCATAAAAAACATGAAAATGGGTTACTTTATCAAACAAAAAGGTATCCGTAGCTGAATGAAACATCCGAAATAAGCAAGATACGATAGAAAATAGCTATATTCAGGTCATTTTGATCGATGAAATTAGAAAAAGATTTTATAATTTTCTAGAAAAAGTATGAAGCAATTTTGGCAATTCGTATTCATTTCACTTTTTTGGTATATTTTTACAAACTAAATTAATACTTTCGTTTTACTATTTTCAGATATGTATTTAATTTTCTAAGGTATTCGCATTTCAGTACTTAACCCGAACATTAATTTGAAAGAAAAAATTACAAACAGGACTTTCTCTTTAGAGTAGTAATTTTATAATTAAATTTTATAAAAATTGCTTCCAAGCTTTATAAACAAAGCACAATTATAAATCTCCCTTAACATTACTTTTATTTTTACAAAGGCGTAGAAGAGAGAGTAAGCTCTTTTTATAGATCTATGCTGAAGACCTGTTGTGATTTCATCGTAGCTCTGTAATCAATGTAAACCATCTATATCTCCTTTTTTGACATTATTTAAGTCATTAATGCGAGTAATTCTCTGTATCCTTACACTCTGATAATTTTTTCTTATTTAGAGTTACGGTCGAGATGAAAAGAGAAAATTAAAACTGTTTCAAAAATAGAAATGAGGAAAGTCTTTTTAAAAAAATATTTCTTGTTTTTTTTTTAAAAAATAAATATAAGTAGAGTAAACAAAGAACTCTAGCGTATTTTTTAAAGAACAGAAAAATAATGGTATTCAATAAATGTGTGCTATTTATTTATTTATTTTTTTTTTTTTGTTAAATTTTAAGATTTTTTTTACAATAAAAAAGTAAGAGAAAGCAGTGAAACAAGCTTATAAAAATTTAAATTTAAATAAAGAATACATTATTTTTAAACAAAACATTAAGAACTATGTAGAGCATAATAAAATTTAAAACTGTGTATCATACTTTTTCTACTTCGACAAAAGTTTTTACTAATTAAAAAATACATTATTTGACTTGGCTCAAAATATTTTTAAGAATTCTTTTCTTGCATTTGTTCAATATAAATTACATGTAAGAAATTAAAATTATAAAATGCATTTGCTCAATTTTCGTGCATTTTTTGCGTATTAATATTAAGAATAATTCTTTTGAAAATAAAGCTTAAAGTAATTGACAAAAGGACTGATGTTAAATATTTAAAAGCCATTGACACGCTTTTTCTCATAAAATATTTAAAAAGAGAAAAACAACATTTAAAGGCTGGTAACACATATGATCTGCAAAATAAAGAAATGAAGGGTAATTTAAAGGAAATTTTCTTAAATTTGACACAAATTACTCCGAGTGGTGATTTTATATAGCTACTGTCAAAATTGCAATTTGAAAAATTGAATTTTTTTAGCTTGTCAATTTTTTTTCAATAGATGTTGTTATCATTAAGTTAACTTCAAGAAAAAGTATTCACAGAGATCTTTAAGAAATTAGTTCTTATAAAAAATGATTCGACTGTTGAAAGCAATTTTCTTACAGAATAGCGCCAGTTGATGGAAGTGAATATAAATGAATATATTAATTGCTCAGACAATGCTAGGTGCAGCAATGCAACAAAAGTACCGTTTACTTGAGTCATGATCTTTTGTTGCACTGCACTATTATTCTTACATAAATACCTTATCCAATAAACTATGAGGAAGATCATTGTAAGTTTGTTAATAGTTGTAAAAATTTAATTAAAGATTCGAATGAAACGTTTTGCTGAAGACGAAAAGAGCGCGTGCCATTAATATAAAATATTATTCGATTATATCACCATGGGATGATAAAATTCATTAAAACCGGTTTTTTGCAGCACAGCCACTCGTGTGAAACAGATGTTGCAGTTTATCAGCCACACTGCAGGGATTCACGTTCTGCTATTTAATGAGGGAAGTTGTCTTTTGTGTTCCTCCAACAAGCTATAATGATTCTCACTTTCGAACGGAAGACTGTAGACTGAGGTCATGGGAAAAGGACAATGCGGACCCCTTCTTTATCAAATATGACTGCAGAGAATTGTCTGGTCTATTTGTGGTCAATTTACCAACGCTACTCTAATTATATTTATATTTAGAATGAGTTTCGAGGAATCTGCCGTGATTTTAGGACCAAAATAACATGCTTTCGTAACTAAAGTGCTTCCAGGAGTAATAACATATAATAATAATTTTAAGAAATAAATCGACATTTTAGAATGGAAAACAGTATTAGAAAATAAAGAAAGAGTCTGTATCAAAAAATTAAACCGCCTATTTTAGGTATATATATATATATATATATATATCTTAAATTACTGTAAATATGAAAATTAATACAATAAAATTAATTTTCCTCTAACTTGTCTCAAAGGCCAAAGAAAAAAGGTCATAAGCAATAACATAAAATATTACATCAAAACTAAATTAACAATTAAATGCTTTTTAATTGAGATACAAGTTCTGATTGTGAGGGAGTATAATAGTATTGAAAAATCGAGGTTTCCTTATACTTGGAATCTTAAGTAACAAGGTCCATTGCAAAATCCCTCAAGTATTTTTAATCACAATGCATTAATTAAACAAAGCAACAACCCACAACCATGGAGAGAGCCGGTATATATGACAAAATGTTTTTTGTGAGATACTAACCAAACGGATTACAAACTATTTTCAGTTAATGTAAATGATACAAAAAATATTCTCTTATGGATTTTGCTATAAGCAATAAAATATAAGACAATTAAATATTCGAAGCTTATGAATTGTTTGACTGCCCATTAAATAAAACCAATGAGCAATCATTCAATTATTCTTCCCGAATTCTCACTAAAGGGTGAAATGTAAGAAGTATTTTCTTTAAACCTCGTAATTTTTAACTCCGGTCAAGTGACGAGGACGACAATAGATTTGACACGCAAGCTCATCTAACTCGGTGAGTTCCTACAGACGTAACGTGCATCAAACCCGCTACTACGGATACTTAACAGCATCAGGATTCAAGCCCATGACTCGACTGAATCAAAGCAAGCTAAAACCACTCATCTTCCAAGTCGCTTGATCTTAATGAGAATACTATTGCATCTCTTTAAGACATTGAATGAAAATTTTCAAACTAAATGAACTTTTTCTAAGAATATAAGTAATGATAAGGGTTTTACAACAAAACTTCAAAAAGAATTTTTAAAAGGTGCTGATAATAAGCTTTTCTCCCTTCCTGTTAAAGAGCATTTTTACCAGCCTGATGTTTTCCTCAATCTGCTATCTGAAAAGTAACGACACACGATTTGACCCTGTCACTTTCTTACTCACATTTAGTCTATTACCCAACATATCAAAAAATTATCTTGATTATAACCTAAGTTATAACGCTCCACAGAGATTATTTTATAAATTTAATATTATCTCCATACTTTTAATGTACTTTATTTTCGCAATGCGTTATTTCTAATTGCTCGATAAATTTCAACTGTGTTAACTAGATTCCTTTTATTTTTCTCATAAAGATAAATTGTTATCTACTTAAATTATTACTTTTTTCTTATTTTGTTATGTAGCAAAATATGCTTTGTTATTTTTCTTGAGATCATGCTTAGGGCATGCTAATTACTCCACAATCAGCGGGATTATAGTTTAAAGAGAGAAATGTGTTCTAACTGATAAGATTTAGGAATGAAAGCTATTTAGATTTTTTCCCCCCTTTAATGAAAGAATGAAGCGATTTTTGTAGTTTCTTGTACATCAAAATTCTTTAGAATAAAAAATACGTTATTTTGTAACTCACAATAAGTAAATAAAATTACTGTTGTTTTTAATAATTATTATTCTCTCAACTGAACTTACATATATTTATACCATTAGTAAAATCTTTTCAAAATTATTATTCCTTTTTTTTACACTTTGATAAGTTCTTTTTTGTGTTTTTAAAATAAGTAAGTTAGTTCTATTGATAATTATCTTTATTTTAATGTATTTTATATGTGATCTGGTGATTTATTTTTTTGTGTGTAATGTATAGAAACTGTCTATTTGTTCTTTCTATTTTTGTTCATTACCTTTTTTTAATTATAAAATAATAGCTAAGTGGGATTATTGAGATCCTACAAAATCAGTATAACTACACATCACAGTTACAAATCTATGGCAGCAATTTTTATTACTTTATATCCCTTTGCATTAATTCCTTCTTTCCTTAGTTGATTCTAATATTTTCCAAAAAGTATTTTTGCGACTTTGATTTACTTTTTCCTGTGTTTTAAACGTCCATATTTGGAGCATTTTTATTAAATTCTAAATAATTTTTTAAAGAAGTTCATAATTCTAATTGTTTCTATTTGTATGATCATTTTATTTTTAGATATTAGTTTATGTACAGTAATTATATGTTCTTTCATCATGTGTTCGTATTTGATTTAACTCTGTGATTATAGTCTAATTAATTCTAGATATCTTTTTATTCTTAAGAATTTTATTTTTCCTATAGATATTTTTCCTGTATTGCTTAGATATTTAGGATTTAAGTTCATTTAGATTATTAGTACATACTATTATATTTACTTCTGCTACATAAGAAAAACAGAATCTTTAAAAACTCACAACAAAAAGATAAGTTTGACTTGGTTTTATTAACGTCGCAATAGAAGCGACACGAGGGCTATTGACGACCGATCTCGTAATTTTGAACCTCACTCAAGTGACGAGGACAATACCTGAGCTGGCACCATCTCCCTAACTTCCATACCATGCCATCAGGACTTTGGGCCCCGACAGATTTAACGAGCATCAGCCCTGGTTACGTGACGGGTCTTTGGTGGCATCAATGCTCGAACCCTCGACTCAACGAAAAGCGCCAGCCGCGAATTCGCTGCCTTAACCACAAAGCTACAGCGGCCCCAAAATGTCTGTTTCAAATATTATATTCTTAAAATTATTGTTCCCCTCTGTTCTATTTTTACTTTTCTCCCCATATTGTATTCAATATTAAATCTTAATTTCTCATTTTAAGTTCGATTTAAAATATTGGGCATTGAGCTTCTAATTTTTTACTTTAAATGTTTATTTTTGATTTCACTGTGTGATATTTAAAGAACATTTTTTGTCGGAAATTTGCATAATTACATTTTTTTTAATTGTTTAAAAATAATCAGACTTTTCGCTTTCTCACTCTATTTTAAGCGTTTTCTCTAAAATAATTTTATTCATATGTGTATAAAAAAAATGTAAATATTACGAACTCCCTGAAAAAAAATTACGAAAAATATATAAGAGTTTGATATCGCACACATAATATTTTGTCATTTTATTTGAATAAATACTTTCAATGAAATTAAATTTCCATAAAAATGATTTTGAGTTTAAAAAAATTCTCAATAATAAACTCATATACTTGTTTAATGTACAATTTAAATTAAATTTAATTCCCTCTTTGAAGACTTTCAAAATTGTTCGTTTTAACAGTAACCCTAAAACCCATATTTGAATTTGGAACAGCACCAATCTGTATTTTAAAAAGCGAAGTAATAACTAATACATGAGAAAAAATACTTTCGATCTCAATCAATTCATACATACGTTCTGAAAAAGAAAAATCACAGCCCTTTCTAGAGCTGTAAGTAGGTGTGGGAGAGAGAAGCCGTTTTTCTTTTCATTAAAGAGGGGGATATAAAACTACGAGAATGACGTAGCACTATTATACTGAAGGAACAATGTCTCCTTCCCATTACATCCACTCGGACAATTCGCGGCTGGATATCAAGTGTAATGTCACTCATAGAAACTGAAATGTGCCAGCAAGCTCTGCTGATAACGGCTAATAGGATAGATAACAGATCATTTACGGAAAAGCTTCATTTGTTATTCCTCTAATACAGGTTGTAATTAGAGATCTTTGAGGCGTCACCGCTGTTAAATAATGACACCTATTTATTTACAACGGATTATTTAACAGAAAAATTCACTTGTAATAAACGTCATATTAACAGCTATTTTTAAAGAACGAAAACAACATCTTTTTTAAAAATGTACAAGTAATCATTATTGAAATTACTTTCCCAGTGACAGAATGTAAGAGAAAGAAAGCATGTTGACAAAATTTATTTGTTTCTGTCACCGATAATAATCATAAAAAACCTTACAACGGAGGAAATGTAATGACACATAAGCGAAAATTTAAAAAGTCATTGAAAGTAACAAAAAATATCATCGATCAAAAGAATAATTACATGTAACCTGCCATTATTTCTTATGGAATGTGACTAGTAGATGAAGATTTAAATATTTTCCTGTTAACTACAAACAATTGAACTTTTTTTTCCTAAAAAAAAATAAAAAAAAAAAAGGTTTCCACGGCCACAAAAATAACATTAATCAAAAGAAATATACATGTAACTAGTAGATGAAAACGTATGATTTTTCCTGTTTCTAAGCAAAATTTTTCTTACATCAAGTATTATTAACTACAAATAAAATTTTTTAATTTTTTTCCTAAGTAAAAGATAAAAATGTTTTCTACAGCTGAAATTCGATGCACGTATTTCTTAAAATGTTCTAGATGTTTTTCTTTTCAGTATTCTTAAAATTAGTTAACCAGAAAGAGAGAGACATTATTTTATAAATTTACCATAAATAGAAAAGAGTTTCTCATTTCTTATCCTTATTTTATGCAACTGAAACAAACATGATGTGATTTCAGGAAGAAATTTTTTTAACGCATACTACGTATTCAGACAAAACACATATTATGTCTAATGAGAACAGAGAATATTCAAATGCTATTCGGATGAACGGACTTAGATTCTAAGTAAGACGCTTAATGTCATCGTCTCATGTACTTCCGCTTAAGCAGCCAGATGTTTAACTTTTCCTCTCATAATTCTTATATAGTTGAATGAGATTTTACTCAGTAATTTCTAAAACTCAGTTTAAGTAAATATAAGTTTTTAAATATTTTTTTCATCAGACATTTTTCAAAAGTAGACATATAAGCACTTTTAATCATTATATAAAAGTAAATATAAATTCCATCAAAACAGAAAACTAAAATTCAGTTATATAAAATAGTAAATAAGATATTGAAGGAATATTGTGTTATAAGAAACAAAATAAAATTGTATATTTATATTTAACAGCTATTCTAAAATTGAAGCAGCAAGATTAAATTGTGGGGGAGAAAACTTTTAACCCTTCTTTTTCTTTTTGAAATATATAATAGAAAACCTATATATATATATATATATATATATATATATATATATATATATATATGACATTTGAAATTATTTTTTTTTTTAATATTTTGACAAAATCTTACCCATTTTACTGCTAAAAAGGAACGCAGTACCATATGTAACTTTTTAAAAATATAGACACACTTCCACACATGAAGGCTTTAAAATTTTGAGTAAATAAAACGAAAATTTCGATTGGATTGAGCAAATGTTAAAAATAACAGCAACAAAAATGCAGCGTTTAATAATTACAAAAATTTTGAAATTTTAATGACATTGAGAGCTTTTTACACAAAGAAAGAAATCTTTAAAGACAATCTTTCACTTCTCTATCACTAAAAGCACTTTAAATACTTAGTAATATAAATACTAGTAGAAAACAAAATAATTTAAAAATATTTTTATAAACATTTGTACTTTTTTCCAATGATGATATATATAATACAATTTAATTATAATATGATTTAACGGCCATATGTTAGGTTAAATTTCAGTTAGTTTTTCAATTTGAACTTCAATATATTTAAATTTAATTTTTAATATGTGCATATTTTTTTAAAACTATATGTATCGAAATATCACTACTTAAGTGCAAATTCTTAGAAATGTATATAAAAAAAGAGTGATTAAGAATTTTCTTAAAAAAAGGCAATTTACAGCCTTCGTTTTCACGGTTTAAAATGCATACATTGAAAATAAAGACAGAGTTAAAAGCAATTACCGCTCTTGAATTAATAATAATAAAAGCATTGTAACTATATTCTGATAGACTATTCATTAAAAATAAGAATTTTACGTCAAAATTAACCATTTCAAGTAAATGTTTCAAAAGTGTGGTTATAAAAAGGCATTTAATTGGCTGTTTAAATTCTGAACGGAAAGCTATTTAGATTTCTTAATAGATAACAAGAGAGGGAGGATAATTTAAAAGTATGTTGAAAAAGAATCAGACAGGAAAGTCTTTAGTGCTCTGAAATAATTTTTCAAAACCTGACACCATGTTTCAAACTTTAATCAGCATGAAGTGATGCTTAAGCGCCTGGCAAATAAAAAGTAACTATATTAGCTAACAAGTTGCCCTTCTGAATAGAAGAAAAGATATCTTTTGTAACAATGAACACATACTCAATAAATTTGATTTACCGTAGATGTATAATTTACATCTCATTAGAAGTTACCGGTTTACAGCACTCCGTTTCCTGAGATACCTGCTGTTTAGTTCTCAATAGTAGAAACCATTCAAGCTTGTATGGATAATGATGGCATCCAACCGACAAATCTTCTACAATTAGAAACCAAAAGCTATAGAGCTATTTTGCATCAGGGGATGCTTTACACTGATGGTTGCACAGGGCGTTGTCACCATTTGCGCGTTCTCACTTCGTAGAGTTAACTTTTTGCACAAGCATATAACTAAATAATAATGGTGGAGAACGTTACAAAAAAAAAAAAAAAAAATACAATTATTACTGCTAAGTGGATGGTGATTGACTAAATTTATGTTTTAATTTAAGAAAACTTCAAAAGTTCTCTGAAACAAGATCAGAGCACAAGTTTCAAAATTAAATCGGATTATACATTCTAATTATAGACAAATCGCCATGGTCGCGAGCTCGGGGCCGACATTGTTTCCACCGAGAAGTGGGTTCGAGCCCTGATGTCACAAAAGACTCCCTGGGTCGAGGGGCTTATGCACGTTAAATCTGTCGAGATTCTTAATACTCCCATTGGAGTGGTGTGGAAGTTTGAAGGGGGAGTGCCAACTCAGGTGTCATTTTCTTCACTTGATCGAGATTCAAAATTACGTCGTCCGTCCCCAAGAGCCCTCGTGTTGCTTCTATGGTATGGTAATTATACAATGTTAATCAATACAAACAATTTGAAATATGTAAGGACTCAAAGGCCCCAAATAATGGCTAACCTGAAAAAACGAATTGATAAGTGAAACTCAAAATTTGTAAATTATAATTCAAATAAATTCAGTCATTCCGTGACCGAAAAAATTAAAATATTCTTTATAATGT
>BMAW01103163.1:173223-206097 GCA_019974015.1 Nephila pilipes
TTATATTATATTATATTATATTTTTATTTAAGACTTAGGATTCGTCCGCTATAATCCTCGTGATGCTTCTAAAAGAGATGTTAATAAACAACTAACCAATCAAAATCGTTCTACCGTGCTCTTATAGTTTGCCCTCAGAATTAAGTAAAGTTGCTTTGAGGAAATACATCATTAATTAGACAGACCTAGAAGTACCTTCGTTGTTAGCAGTCATTATTTTTGAGAGTACATGTATATAGTTTTTAGATCTAGAACAAATAAAAACTGAATAAGCATTTTCCATTTAAACTTTCAGGATGTATCATTTCTAATATGACAGAACGAAAATTTGGTATTTGTAAACATATTTTTGAATCAATAGTATTTAGCATAAATTATTGCCATCATAAAAAAATAAATTATGATTGCAGTAACTATTTACTAGGAATTCTGAATTTTTCATTTTGGCAGGTATTATATGGCTTATGAAAAATTCTTGGCATTGTGCCACATTTATGAGCAATGAGATGTGCTTGAAAATTTGACGCAAGTGTCACACCCATAATCGTTAATGCCAATTTAGCCATTCTTAAATTAATGAAGCAATTTAGAAATTCAAATTTATTTTAATGTACTGTATGTTGGAAGGACGATCAAGCAAAACTTAGAGTAAAAGTTTTCTATAACAGGAATTAATCATTTATTTAATAAAGAAATATTGTTCAACTGGTTACGGTGAAATATATTGCTTTCTATTTAATGTTTCATCACGGAAATGTTTCATGATCATGGCATTTACAAGAGTTACCAAATATTTAATTAAACCAAATTATTCTAGAATTTTATATAATTAATCACTTTTAAACAAACTTAAAGATGTTGAAGGAATTAAATGGCTGCAACGTATGGAATTTATCAAGTGTGAAAGCATTGTTATTGTTGTATAATGCAAAATTTACAGCAATTAAATTAGACAAATTAAGCAAAACTCCTATGCTCAATACCGTCTAGAGAGAAATTAAGTTTTTAAGCGTTATTTATATTCGTACCTGTATTTTTTAAAGGAAAAAATATTTACTAACTAGTGATGATAGACCATATCTGGGGTAAGAGAGAAATTTTTCATGTGAGAGGGGGTGTTTTCTTTCTCATTTCAACTCGTATGTCTAAATTTATTTCAAATCTCATTGTTATTTTCAAGGCGAAATAATTGTGTATATGGATTACGAGATTTCGAATATTAATTTTTTTCCTGAAATTTTTTTAAAAAAATATCAGTATAAAATGGTTTCAGTTTTAAGATTTCAGTACTTAATATTCATTATGGGGGAAGATTACAAAAACCCCATGTCTCTCCATTACCACTCTACTGTACCATATGCTTAAATAATATGATGACATCAGGTAATTAAGGGTCTTTTCTTTTCTTAGTCCTTAAATTCTGATTTGATTGTCTTAATCTCACAGGAAGCGTTTGTAAAACTATTGATATTGATAATATTTATAATTTCTCTCGTATTAAATCGGATATATCTATGTATCCTGTCTACTTTGCAACTGCTCATCCACATTTATTTAAAATAGATTTATGGTGTTAAATCAAACTATCCAAGAGTTTATTCGAGTAAAACAAAGATTTAGAGGAAAAGATCTTAACTAGAGTAATTAATGAGTGTTAACTAATTAATTATAGCTTTTTTTCTTATAATGATAACTTTTTCTCGATTATGGTTCTGTGGAATAAACATTCGAAGCACGAATGAATTTTTAATGCTAATATATACCAAAGCTTTTTGTCTCAATGTTCATAAAGTATCGAATGTATTTGCTAAAACTGATATTAATTACCTGCCTTCTAACAATAACATGATGATATGCAAATTGAGTTATATAAGATCTTTTATGTGCTCTTAGTGATTTAAACTACAGAAGTATCGCGTTCTAGCTGATACATTAATTAATCCAATCTCAATAAGTAGAATTAGGAACATTCTGATTATAAATAGCACTGAGAAGCTATTATGCTTTGTTAATTAAACACCGTTTTTGATATTTTGTTTCCATTATTAAACTGTTTTACATTTTGATGATTAAGAGTTTGAAATTACATTGGTGGTTTCAGACACGAGTCTACAAGAACCGGTTATCGTTGAGCTTCGGCTTTTGCGAAAATTAATTTCAGTAAACGTTCGCATTAGTCTCTTTTGTGTGAGCAATGTCTAACTATGTTTCGTTCTGTTGGTGGTGAACAACATAGCTTTCATGTGCATCGGGTGGAGTTGGTAATAATTGAACAAACAGGTAATCGACGAGAGCTGAGAGTTCGAAATGACGGATGGAAAAAGGAAGTTGTGGGCTGGAAGTAATTGGGGGTAGCCGTCGACCTTTAAATGGGACGAGTCAACCAATTAATTTCTTTGCTTTTTTTATAACACCGCTTTGTTATTTCCATTGACAGAGAACGGCAATAATTATTGATGCTTGCGTCTCTCAATAGTTGCACGCGCCAGTGGCCCGTCATCAATTAACTACGAGCGCAGGAGCAAGACGGCTTCAGGATTCTTATTTAAGTCCTGATAATGGGCATGAATTATTAGAATTTCGTATCGTAATTCCATACAAGTGATGGAATTAAAATGGACAAAAAAGATGTGATGGACTGTTGGTTGCTTTCGTTTCTTGATGCTGTTTAGCCTTGTTTTTAATGGACAGATATTTTCTTTTTTATCTCCTTCAACTGCCACGGCCCCGTTTAGGTCCATTAAATGATCCTGATAAGCATCTTAGGGTAGGTGGCAAAACTTCCGTCATGAATCTTCCTGTTATCATAACGATTATTGCTACTCAATATGACTAGAGAGGAAATAAAGAAGAGTGCAACGTTATCTTAACCCCGCGTGCATAATAAACTGGCAATATGTCACTGGTTAAAAGAAACTTTCTGTCTAAGTTAATGGAGTTGCAACTATTATTGTCTATATCATGAGTCAGAGTGTGAACACAGCTGTCGGGGATGAATCCACTTTTCAGAATGTGTCCTTTTAATTCATGAGACAATATGCTATGATTTATTTGTGCTAAGAATAAGGAAATAAAATGTGGCTTGATAGGTGTTAATGGAGTTAAGTTTAGATTCGCTGGAAACTGCGAGTAGAATTTAGATTAGCAGAGGTATGTTGCTGAAATATTAAAATAAAAACGAGCTTCTGAATAGTAAAATTATGCATAGAGACAACATCTTAATAGCGTCCACATTTTATTTTGACGAATAACGTCCTTGAAACAGGAAGATATTATAACAACAGCTTTATAAAAAAATGAATTATATTTGCATGATAAGGGAACGTTAAGATATGCGAGTATAAAGGAAAGATGTTAATAAATATTGAGAAATTCATAAATAAAAACATAATTAAGAATACTGCTCAGTTTCATATATTTTTGGTACATTTTAGTACATATATAAATAAATAGAACAAGATAAATTTTAATAGACTCGATGCCTCCAGCTAGAAATGTTATCTGCATAATAAAAAGTTCAATTTTTATCTAAATTACTTTATACTAAACACATACAAAGAGATTTTGAAATGTGTCTCTAGGTTATTTTTTTATCTTAATTTATTTATACTTAAATCCTGAAAAAAAGGTTTGAATTACTGTTTAATTTTCTATTGCTATTTATCTATGATATACATAATTTTTCAAAGTAACATTTTATCAAATTATTACTATTCTTTCTCACTTATATATATATATATATATATATATATATGTGTGTGTGTGTGTGTGTGTGTGTGTGTGTGTTTAAAATAAAACTAGTACTTACATGACCTTAAATAGTGACAGTGAGAAACAACTGAATAGAAATTATATTAAAGTTGTGGCCATTTAAAAGATAATTTGTCAAAATTCAAAACTTTAAAGGAAGAAAATAGTTATATAACCAGAAAAAGGGCGGGAATCTACAGAGAGAGCAATTTAGGTTCATAGATTAAGACATTTTCAACACACCCAACATATCATTCGTTCAAATTTGCATAAAGAAACCGTCTTAATTTGATAGACGTTTTAGTTCTCCGTGTTTAGTTTTTGTTATTCAAATCCATACTGATGATGTGGGATAAGAATCGGGAATAAGGCGTTATCAAAATATAAATTGCTTTCACAATAAAATAAATTATCATACAAATCACACTACGATTAATTTTAAATATTTAAAAGATCATAAACATTGCCTACATTTTAATGGCTAAAGGTTACTCATTTAAGATTTGATTTCATCGATGACCGCTGTAAGGATACGATACGTCTAGGATGTTTGGATCGGCTAGCCTCAAAGTATTCCATTAGAGTATAATGAAACTTCGGAGAGAAACATGTAAACATAAGCTTAGATGTTTCCTGATTTTTCTGACCTTGGTTCGAAATAATTAAGTATGTCGTCAATAAATCACTATGCAGAACTGCATAGTGGTGCGATGTTTTTGGATTACGAAAGTGGTTCAAAAAGTACCAGTGATAGAAATGGTAAATGGAATATTAGGATAGAGAAATGTGAGAATGTGGGGTAACTTAATGTGTGTGTGAAATATTATCCATACATTTTTTTTTCAAAGAAGTCCATGAGTATGACGCTCTTTTGCTTTCTCCTCCCCTCGCCCCCCCCAAAAAAATAGTTGCCATAACTTTTCCGCCAATCAGATTGTCTTCGCCTTCTTTGGAGGAAATTCATCGGAAGCAATCCATTTCTTCGATTGTTGCTTGGCTTCTGGTGCATAGGGTTTCATCGACGAGGATAATTCGATGCAAAGTGATAACGACATCTCGTCATGGCACCAATCAGATTTGAATTGGCAACCATTTTCTACCTTTTGAACCATTCATTTATACTAAGCCAAAAAACACTGAACGAGAAGTGATCTCAGTAATAAAAATTGTTAGTGTAAAAGCACTTAAAATAGTGAACCTCATGACCAGCGTCACTTGGATCGAGTCTCTCTTGGATATATATATATTGGATTTTAGGCATTCACATTTTAGAAAGAAGGCTAAAAATTTAAAAATCATTAGATACCGTTAATCAAATTAAAACAAAATTAATTTATTCTTTGTCACATTTTTAATAGATGGAAGGTCTCTCCCTTGAATATTTTACAAAAATATATTTTTTACATAAAGAACATTTTTATTTATTAGTACAATATCCAATTAGACATGTCTTCCGTCTTTCAGGAATTGTAGCGGAATCTGTTGAAGTTCTCTACATACTTGTCGTTTCTTGTTCTTGTTAATCTCGGTATTCTCGGTGGCAAATTGCTCTGCCAACTGAAATTAAAATTCTGGTCGCGATACCTTTCTACGTTTGTTTGATTATATAATATCCAAACATTTAACGCGGCTGAATTAAGAATGTTGAAAAATACTTGGTCAGATCATTTACGAGATATGAGCTGGGCTTTGTTCTGTACTTTTAGTCATTTTATGCTTCAATTCTACACCAAATTTAATGTTAACATAAAAAAAAAACAATTTCAGGTATAGGTCTACCTTTTTTTCAATTTTTATAAATGTGTGTTTTGAACTTAGTAAGAGAGCTTTGCTGTTCAGTTTGCTTATATATAAATATTTATAATACTACGTACAGAACCAATATTGTGCCTGAGTTGGCTGAATTTATTTTGAATGAATTTTTTATTACTACTGGCCGGCGCTCTGTAATCGGCTTAAAACAAACAGCATATAAGCATATGGCGTGTTCCTAAAACAGAGTCGGATGACATTTTCTTGGAAAAACTAAAATTAGTAATAAGCTTGAGATATCAATGCATCATATGCAGTTTTACAAGACTTCATAAATTTTCCAACAATTAAACGACCACTCACAATAGATAACGGTAAAGTACATAAGATTACCAGGAACAACGAAAGAAGAAGAAATAGATATTGAAAAATCAAGTAGTTCTATGTTATAAGAAAAGTCGTGCATTAAATTCAAAAAAAGATGAAAACCTTGAATTTAACAATTTTGATTAAAAAGCGGTCATTTGACCACTCTGACAGGTTTAGAGTTATATTCAAGCGGGCCTTAAAGTCTTAACATAGTGATGTAAGTTAGAAAGTGAGGTTAGCATGCCAGTTTTTAGATGTCGTCTTTATCATTTGAACATAAGATTCGTTGCAGTGGTTCTCATACATATTTAGAATAATATTGATCCAAGTCAATCAACTAATAACCAAAATTGGTTTCTGAAAAGTTTCTAGTTTCGTGAAAAGGATAGCTATTTTAAATAATTACAGAGTTTCAAAAATTTAGGAAGAAGGGGGTGTATGAAACAATCTTCAACTGCGTATAACTAATCTTAAAAAATTCATTGCTGCAATATATATACGAGGGAGTATCGTGAAGTTGGAATAATTACCAAAACTGAAAAAAAGCTAAAAGTTGGTTGAAGAAGAAGGGTCAAAAATTAAGAAGCATTACTAGGGTATCCCGCAGGAGCATCATCCGTGTTTACCATAGGCAGTAATACCCATAGGAAAGGAAAAAGATGGTAAGCTTCTGAGGGCAATAATTACTAGATATAACCGAGATATCTTGACAAAATTTATTCTGCTTATTAATTAATCCTTATGCACGTAATGTTGTAAATTACAGATATTAATGCTAATTTTTTTATTTCAGGAAGCCGTAGACTGAAATAACCCGTAGTACGGAGATAATAGATTTCAATCTGCCGAGTTCTGCAATGGCGGTCTTCGAAAGGTATAATTCTGGATGCTGAAAACGCTGAATGCTGGGAGAAATGTACAATTCTGGATGGTGTCTATGTAAATAAGTTTTAAGAATAATACATAAAAATTAAGTTTCTATCTCGATTACTTTTAGTAATGATTAAGACTTTGTGATTCCCCTGAATGATAAGTAAATCTTTACGATACTGCGGGATAGTTCAATCTATGACCTCTTGAAACCAAACAAATGAACATTAATAACTAATTTACAACATTATGAACATAAGAACTGATTCATGTGCACAAAAAGCTTCATCAAGATATCTCAGTTATTTCTTAGTAATAATTAAAACTTTATGATACCCTCTCGCATACATATTGCACATAAAACTTGATTAAATATGAATATGTATTAGAATAAATACATTATTTAATTCCATTTAATTAAAAATTAAAACTCTTTATAGTACTTTAAATTTTATAGTATTAATGCATATCAATTCTCTTGCTAGTTTGATTATTCTTATAATGTACGGTTAATTATTTCATTTTAAATTAACTGAACCATACTTGAATTAAAAGTACAAAAAGCAAATGTGTTGATATAAGTATTATTTACTTTTTTTTTTTAAAAAAAAAAAAAAAAAAAACTGCAGGATTGTTCAATACTGAGTATTCTCTACTTCAGAGCTGCTTCCATGTATAATTCTGCTATTAAGAAAATATGACTTAATGAATGTTATATGAAAATGCTATCATTCAGAAAATGCTATCATTCAGCTCTGAAGCAGACTTAATGTGTATTATTCATCTTAGTTCTCCCCTCTTAACTTATTAAGAAAATACCTAATTTAGTTGGGCAAGAATATTTATAAATTATCTTTTCATTATATCTGGCATTACTATTGTAACAAATCAAAGATAAAACTTGAACACTTAAAAAAGATGGGAAACTTTTCAGCGGTAAAGAAAACTATATGATACATAAGTACGTGAATATGGTGTTTAAATTTTGGAGTTTTAAA
Organism: Nephila pilipes; assembly: GCA_019974015.1. NCBI lineage: Eukaryota > Metazoa > Arthropoda > Arachnida > Araneae > Nephilidae > Nephila > Nephila pilipes. The sequence continues at coordinate 180,963 of BMAW01103163.1, forward strand.
AAGTTTATAATTTTTATTATTTGTAAGCAATAACTTTAAAAAAAAAAACCTAAAATTGTCTTTGACGTACGCTGTTTTTGCAAGAAACTGAGTTAAGTGGTATTTAAACAGAATTAAGTGGTAATTAAATTATAAAAATTCAGTCATATTAACTATGTTTTTAATCAAAATTGATGAATATATTACTCAGGCATAAGCAATTTCATGTTTTCCTACATAATCAGATTCTCTACCATTTTCATCTAGATTGTCTTCAACTTCTGCAGTTGGCCAATCAAATATGTTTCGAGAGAATAACACATGCTCTTCCAGATTACAACCCTGAACTCGCTTTATGTCGTATAATTTTTTAATGCTAATTGACTCTTTCATACATAGGTTTTGGTTAATGGAAGTGACACAGAGGTTTAAAATTTTTGCATCATCATATATTATCAATAAACTCTTCCAGATCCATTCCATCAATAAACTCCTTAGCTTTGATGATTTCTTTTTTTATTAGAATCATAATTAAAACTCTTATATGTCAAAGGAACAAATGTTCTGTTTCATTCTATTGGAGCACTTCTACAGCACTATTCTGTTGACAAACATGTTTTTTATATGAAGTCAGTCGTCATTTCTTAAATTCCGGAATATCTTCAGTTTTCCGATCTATGAATGTTAAATAGCCGCGGTAGTCAAGTGGTCGTGTTCGCGAACTCGGGTCGGTATTTTTTCGTCAAGTCGGAGGCTCGAGCCGTCATGTCTTAATAAACCCGCCATGTAGTAGGGCTAGATACACGTTAAATCTGGTTGAGGTCCCAAGTCCTCCCTTGACATGGTGCGGAAGTTTGGAAAGGGAGGTACCAAGTAAGATATTGTCTTCGTCATTTGACCAAGGCTCAAAATTACGAGGTCCGTCTCCAATAGCCCTAGCGTTGCTTCTAAGCGCGACGTTAATAAACAATCAATCAAAAAAAAATCTATGACTTGTAAATGTTGAATTGGAATTAAGAAACAAAATAAAGGTATTCTTTTGGGACGTAAATACAAACAAAGTTTTTTTTTCTTTTTTTTTTTTCTTGTGGACTACAAAATCATGGTTTTTTAGTACAAATGAATGAAAGAGTACAGAAAAACATAGATAATTTTTTTCAAATTGTTTGGAGTCAGTGGAAGTCAATATAAATCTCAACAGCATGTTTTTGTTTTGTCCAGGACAACCACCCTCATGATACATATAAAATACCAATTTGCCTGTTTGCAGGTCTTTTATACCAAATCAATGAACCCATAATTACCGTAAATAACCAAAAAAAAAAAAAAAAAAAAAAAAAAATCCGGTATTTGTATGTGTGGCAGAGGTAGATTTTGCATAAAATCGAATGTTATGGCTTCCACGTCATCTTTTTTTCTTTGCAAAAATCTTGAACTGATGCGTGCAAGAACCACTAAGTGACTTATGCTATTTGAGCAATGAATGACGATTACACTATAATTATTTGAACAGGAAGGATTATACTTGACTAACGTAGTTTTTACCCAGATTGTGCATCTACTTTTAAGAGAGCGTTCGTGACAAAAATAAAAATATGATTGGAAAAACTTGATTTACTTGGTTTTTGAAATGACCGATTCAAATGAAATGTTATCTTTTTTTTTTTATCTCAAAACTTTATCTAATTTTATTTTTCTTTATTTCCGCTAATTTGAAACACTCGTGATAATATCTAACACACACATTCTTGTGTTATATAATATATATATATATATATATATATATATATATATATATATATATTGAAGTGACATTGTGTAAATTGTACATGATATCTAAAGAAATTTTTATAATATATTGGTTTCTTAATAGAATATTTGTTTCATGATTTGGTTTTTATGTATTTTTAATAATTATAACTTAGAATAAGAGCTTACTCTAATATCTTTTAGATTGGTGACTTATTCAAAAAGATGGTATTGTACATGGGGGCTGTTGCCTTTCGGGACATTCATGAATTGTTGGACTTTCGTTTCAAAACAAATCCACCACACAACATTAGGATTACAAAGTCAGCTAGTTAGTGGTCTAGTTGTGAAGATATTTTGAAACATTTCTATATCTTTACACATTTACACACACATATTTCACTCAATTGGATTTTAAATAATTGTAACAAATAAAATTCTGATCATTCAATATGATTTCTGGTCATGATTGGTTTATTGGTGGATTTTTATTAAACATTCTATATTGAAACTTTTTATACTCAAATTAGTTAAGTACTATTAACTTCCAAAACTTATCTGGCAACAGTGCATGGTGGTGAACATCATCACTTAAAAAGTTACTTAATCTATTGCACTCAGATTCATGATCACTTGTCAAACATATGATCTTTTGAATCTTTGCCTTTACAACTATGAAATCTGAATTGAATTTCGATGAAAAGCACGGATTCGGGTATGTAGTTTTTAGGGTTTTTAACTGGAAATATTTAATTATAATGTTTTATTGTTTCGAAAAAAATCTTAAATTTTTAATTGAATAATTTTTAATAAGATATTTTTATTTGGATAGTTTTAATGGATAATTTTAAAAGGATATTTTGAAATGGATAAGTTTTAATTGGATAAAAAAAAATTTCTTTTTTTGTTTTTGAAAATAATTAGTTATTGAGATATCTCACCATTCAATTTTTCTTCTTTGTTTATTGTTTCTTTTCTTTAAATTGCAAGTTGAATTTTGGAGTAATCCAATTTTACCCAACAAGATGCATTGGGGGAGGGTTGGTACCATAGAACTAGTTTAACCCCACAATTCAGTCCCCAGTCTGAATATACATGTTTTGTTTTGTTGGGTATTCGAATTATTCGATTTATTCTTTGGTTCAAATTAATTTCAAGTTTGATTCAAATTTTATTCATCTCTTAGTTTCAAATTTGATTCAGTTTCAACTTTTTTACTTAGTTCTATAAATGTTTTTTGTTGATTATGGATTTTAATTGTTCTCTTCCTTTTGTGTTTTTTAATGATAAATTAATTGCTTTATCTTAAATACACACACACACACATATGTGTGTGTGTGTGTGTGTGACTCACTGAGACAATGAGATATTTTAGTTTAAAATTTCAATAAATTGAAAAGTGTTTCGCACAACATCAAAGACACAGAGAGACGATTAATACCAATGAAAAAAAAATATTTCTCAATACTTTAATGATTTTAAAGTTTCTAATGGAATATGAGGCGAAATTGACTGTCTCTTTCACTTAATTTCTCTATCTTCTTTAACCAATATCTTATTTTTCATCAATACATTCTCGAGATAATTGCTTGCGTGATTTTTGGTTACTGCCTGACAGTAGATTTTTATAAATTCCTCAGTAAAACGTAATTACGTTCAATAACATCCACGAAAGAGCTATATTCCCTTTTAATATTAAAAACCAAACACACATGCTCATCGTATTTTCCTCTTTTCTATTATGTTTCTTATTTATTTTCTATCCCTCCCCCCTATTTGTCAATTGAGTTTTCTTTTTTTTTTTCCCATTCCAAACGAATAAGGGAAATGCTGAACCAACAGTTTGAATAGGTTTTTAGAGATATCTTCAACAACTTCATCTCGGTTGTCTTATGTGAGCTTTACTTTGAAGAAAGTAGATCTCTTCCTCTTTTTAATTTAAGTAAAAAAAATGTACGGCAATTACATTTCTATTCTTACAATTCGAAAGCAGTTAATATTAACGTAAGTCTAAATCTGATATTAGGATGATAAAAAACATCCGCAAGATGAAATTCCATGCATATGTGTGAATAGTATAATTTATAAGTTTTTTTTTTCCTTTCTTCATCGAGGGGGGAGATAAATATAAGAGAAAATAAACGACCACTCTCTCTAGACGGTGATCGCAACACGTAAAACATTCCTGTCTTTGGTCGCTTGAACTTGTAAACAACACGTAGGATTTAGCACCACGAAAGTGAGAGTCCGAACGCAGCAGGCCTCTCGAAACAGTTGGCTTACCATTTCATCCAGTCAGAAACCCAACTGTGACTACTACCAGAGCAGATAAGGCAGTCAGTAGGGGGAAATATATTCTAGGTTATCTGCTGGAAGGGGGAGGGGGACTAGTAGATAGAAGAAACCAACGCAGGCTTTTGAGGGTGTGTGCACTCCTTTAATAGTTCTTTTACCTTCAAAGAAGCTACTAGGCTGTGCAGTTAAAGGGGAATGAATACCTCACGTTACAAAATGATCGTATGTCAAAGATAACATCGAGATTGGGCCTCACCTAGGCGCTAGGTGACGTAAATAATAGCTACAATTTAGATTTTATGTTGTTTCCAAAACAGAACATTTAGACAAACATTTCTAGCATCAATATGTATACACAAATTTCGCCTACCACCCGATTTTTAGTGCACGTATGTTAGCTCTTAACATTTTAAGGAATCTTATTCAACAAAAAAACTAAGTGGATTATGTTACGATATAAATAATATCAAATAAAATAATATCAGGCAACACACACATAATTAGATAAGAATTTTCTAGCAATTAAAGGATCCCAAATAAAAGTAGTTATCAATTCTTTTGTTTGGAGAACAAGATCTGTATTATGATTTTTTCTCTTTGATCTCTTCTTCAGTCCATAAAAATTCTGTTCTCTGTATGATACTTTTACAACTGACCAAATCTGATCGTTGTAATTGCGCAAAATTTCAGAAGTAACTTAGTCCAAAAATAATTAATTCATTAATTTAAAAAAAACATGTTAAATAAAATTAGAGCTTTTCGTATAAAGAACAATCAGAAATACCGATTCATTTTACGTAATTATCAACCAAATCCGTTTTTTACGAAGTGTACTTAAACATGAGAAAGTATAACGAAAGTTACAACCTAAAAAACAACCATACACTTTTTTCATATGAATGCTCTTCCGATTGTATAACTCATAATTTTGAAATAACATATCTTAAAATTATGTAAGATTGAAAATTTCAGACTTTAAATATCTTAAAGCAATGATAATAGGATGAAATAAGCAAAGTGAAGGTAGTTAAAATTTGTAGATCAGGGAAAATCAGTTTAGCCTGTAAAATCTTATTTATGATTTTAAATATTAAAATACATAAGTATTTTCTATTTATATGGCGATTATTTGAATCCATCGTATGAAAAACGAATTTTGTTTTTTAATCATGAAATTTCTTATCACGATTTAAACCATAAAGAGAAAGAAATTTTTAGATTAACTCTTAAACAATTCGTCATTTCAATAAAATATGATAAATGTTACATTCACGTGATTTCTTCATGCTGACTAATTATAATGTTGATTGAGTTACGAAATATTGATTTTTTCTTACTAACGTAACGAAATAAAATTTTTATGCTTTATTATTGTAGATAAAAATTCATCATAGTAGCAAACGCGATTTCTTGATCTGTTTAATTTCCATGCAATCGCATGATAATTGATCTAGTTAAATTTTGAGTTGTCTAATCTACTGTAAATTTGAAAAATAGGTAGATTGAACATGAAATGACTTTTGATATAGATATTGGTATTTAGTGCAAAAAAATCAGTTTCATTTAACATTAGTTACATTTTAAATTGTTCAATATGTTGCTAAGGAAAAAGAAGATGTGGATTAAATCATTTTGTTTAGATTCTTAAAATCCCTTAAGGGTTCATTTCTATTTTTTGAAAACTATCTACTATTTAAAAAGAAAAGAAAAAAGTAGAAAATATATATGTTTAATCACAAAATGTAGTAGTGGATCACTTTTCAAAATTGTATCGTAAAAGTTTTTGCGTATGTGTTTGAATGCCTGCTTTCATAAGTAATGAACTTAATTATAAAAAATATGTCACAGTAAATTTCTCTAAATTTCTTATTAATTTGATATAAAACAAATGTAAGAATTAAATATTTTATTTCCTTTTAGAATTTATGTATTATCTTTAATCATATTTAATTAGGAATCATGGAATAACTGAAAATGAATAAAATTATTCAAAAGTTTAAGACGGTTGTGTGGCAGCCATCTTGGCCTCTAGTTTTTCGAACTATTTCTGTTTAATTTGGCTTCCTTCTAGGAATGTTTTGGGGTCAAATGATTTTATAATTGACTTGCCATTATTAACCAACACAATGGAGCTTTTCTAATAGATCCCATAATACAATAAATTAAATTAAAATAAATTCCATTTAATGCGTTGCATAGAAAAGAGTACCTTTGGTGGCGAAATCTGTTCGTTGAAACGCATTGCATAGAACAATTTCAGTCTTCATGCAATAAGATTTATGATTATTATATTTGTTTTTCGTATTTTTCTAACATTTAGAATGATAGTCATTAAACAAATTTTCTTCATGATACATAATTTGTTTTCGGATTGAAACCTTAAGAAAAAGTATATGTATTTTTGACCGATATCAGTTTTTTTTTAAATTTTAAGTTCATTTAAACAATTTTAAAGAAAAGAGTTATATACAGTAATAAAAATGCTTCATTATAAATTTTCACACCAAACCAAAAATTTAACTCTGATACTTTACGTGAATTAAATAAAATATAATTTCAGTAACATTACTATCGGAACTCCACCAACACTAACGAACGAGATAAAAAAAATCGTTTAGGTATTTTAATTGATTAGTTAACCCATTTTTTACATATAAAATGAAAGAAAGTATTTTACCAAAAAAATCCAAAGATGAATACTATTTAACTTCCAAAACTTTGTCGCTCTACCTTAAGTAACTTTCATGAAAACTCTTACTTAACAATCGTGACTACACACTAAAAAAATAAATTAAAACTTACCTGTGTCTCCGTTAATCCTAAGCTCTCAGCTAACTGTTTCCTTTCATTACCCGTGACATAGTGATTTTTGTCAAATGCACTTTCTAATTTCATAAGTTGAGAAGCTGAGAATGCCGTACGAATCCTCTTTGCTTTCCGAAACGGAGGCAAAAGATAACTTGGTAGGTCCGGACCTGTCAAAAAATACTACACATTACGAATTTTTGTGGAAGTTACGTTGCATAAACAATAACTCGGGATTTCAAAGAGCTATATTAAAATTTAAATAAAAATTCACTGGTAAAAGGCCTTTCTCCTTATAAAGTTCTGTTTATAGTAGTTAGACATAATCTAAGAAAATTCGAATATTTCATTCGAATATCGAATAGCTTAAACAAGAATTCGAATTTTTTATTGTCATGCTGTTTTTTATCATTCCTTTTCTCTCTCTCTCTTTGTTTTAGAGTAAATTGTTTTTTTAAAAAAACTGAATCTTATGCTAAAATGAAAATTAAGCAATTATTTACTCTCATTTATTAATGAAATACTTTTGAAAAAAAAATGTCACATACATTCAGTATTTAAGGAGCCTCAGGATCCTTAAATTCAACCATGTTTGATTTTTTTGGAAGAAAAAAAATATATAGAACCCCATATTTTCTGAACAGTTTAGTGCCCAAAGTTTAACAATGCTACCAAAATTTCCAGAGTGATCGAGAAAAAATTAAAAACTTTTTTAACTAGTGTCTTTTATTTATTTATTTTACTTCATTTATCTCATAACGAAAAATTTTAGTTTGTGTGCAGGATTTCTCAGAAATTATTAATTACATTAATTTGAAATTTCTTACACATATTGGGAGCGAATTATTTTCCCATTACATCCATTTGTAAACAAATTATTAACAGAATATTTTTATTAATTTTAGTTGGATTTTTTCTTAAAATTTCATAATTTTCTAAAAATTATTATTAAAATTGTACTAAATTTTTTTCTCTAAATTATTGTAAAAGTATGTACAACTTCAAAAATGTGTGTGAACACTTACATTTTTCTACTAAATAACATTACTTATGCAAATTTTGGTTGATATACTTCAGAATTCCGGGCGCTGTATAATAATGATTTTCATAATTTTAAAAAAGTATGTGACGGATCTATCCGCGATCTTGTCACTAACAGTCCTCTAGGGGAATTTTCGGGCCTTAGAAATTATTTTTATTAGAAAGCTTCCTCCGAAGAAGAGAACGTGATCATGCAAATTAAGATTGATATATATAGTATAAGCTTTCAAGAACGAGAAGAGAGGAGAGATAGGATAGACTTCCAGCGGTGCAATGAATATTGAGTAATTGATATTTGTATTACTTAAGGTGACGATCGAAACTAGATAGCTTAGAAGTCGGAGCTCTTAAATTTAGTAAGTGTACTGAAGTATTTAAAGTCTTCTCATATCTCGCATACTTCGTCAGTTGTCCTTATATTTATTAATTGGGTGCTTATCACAACTTGGGTTGATCAAACTTGTGTTGTAAATAAATTAAGTGTTTTAGAAATGTCGATTCTCCCTTCCGACCAAAACCCCTCACAAGTATTCAATTTATATTTCTTCGTAACTTCTTAAAAAAATGACTTGAAAATATTTATGAATATTATGTGGTAAAAATGTCAAGTTTTTGCTTTGTTTTATTGTTAAGTTATATTGGTTTAAAAAAATGACGCTTTTTCGCCAACATGTAAGAGAAATATTGTCTACATTTCGATTTCATATCCAAAAATTTAACCGAACTTGTAATTATTTTGTATCTTTACACTTACAAAGGGTCGCGGAAGTCGAATGGTCATGACATTGAGTTTTTAGCCAACTAAGTTTCAGTCCAGCCTCATGTTCGAATCTTGATCCTACTACAGGCTCGTCATATATAGGAACTACTGCACGTTAAATCTCTCGGGGCTTAAAATCCTCACGTTGGCGCGCGCGGTTGTGAAGAAGGGAGTACAAGCTTAGGCGTCATTCTCATCATCTGATTGAAGTTCAAAACTGGGAGTCAAATTGGCTACGGTTAGCAGACTTCTGTGTTTGGCAGAAATAGATAGCAGGAAGCGTGTAATACCACATAAACTTGCAAATTACTCTACCCTAATACGGATTTTATATAGTTTTGTAAAAATACATTTCAGAACTCAACGAAGCACAATATGATTCATTGATAATAATAAATAGTTTTAACTACATTTCAGCCCATAAATAGCAAGTCTGTCCCTGAAAATGTGATTCGGGTCCACTAGTTCAATATAGCCTCCTCTGGAGAATATGAAACGATTTGATTAAACACCTTCTAATAAGAATAAGTTTGATTTTAAGACCAAACAATTGTTTATACAACTAGCTTAAAAGTCGAAACAAAAAATCAAATCTCAGTTCCCACCAACACGTATTTTTTTGTTCCCCTGCCCCTACAGTTTTATATAATTGTGCAGTTTTTTCAAGCAGTTCTCTCTGTTAGTTCGCAAAACCGACTGACAAATTTTTAAGGAATTTCTAAGTAAATATTGATTATTCTTTTTCTTTTCAATCGGATTTCTCTATTTTTTTCTACCCACCTTTTAGAGGAACTGTTGTACGTTAAATCTGTTGAGGTTTCAAGTCCTCTCAATGGCGTAGTGTGAAAGTTTGGAAAGGGAGGTATCAGTTCAGTTGTTCTTGTCCCTTAACTGAGATTTAAATTTACAAAATTGGTCCACAATAGCCATCGCGTAGCTTCTAAGTGTGAAGTGAATAAACAATCAATCAATCCCATCCTTCCTTTCATACTAGATATCTTATTTTGTAGTTTAAGATATTAAAACTAAAAAAATCATTTGAACGATTTCTATTCTTTTTTTTTCCCAACAAAGTTGGTGGAGTGTAAAAAGTTAAAGAAGTGTAACCTAACAGAACTCTAATAGTCTTAACTGAATTAATTGCTTTTAATTGAAAATTTATATATATATATATATATATAAATATATATATATATATATATATATATATATATATATATATATATATATATATATATATATATATATAAAGTTTTTTTTTTCTCCCAAAAATAAGTATTTTAGCATAATTTATAAATTGAGAGCGAAACTTACGTCAGAGTTTCAAAACTTAGATAATCCAAATTGCACTGAACAAACTTAACTCAAATTACTTTTAAGATCTTGAAATAAGTTATTAAAAAAAGATATACAAAAAAAAATTGAATCTATTGTATTTATTTTTCAAAATTCCATGTTTTAAGAACTTTTTTAAAATGTCATTTTCATAGGAGTTTTACTACGAAATGATTGCATGAGATTTTGAGATCATTACAAAATATAAAATTAAATCGATATGCTCGGTTCTTCGTTTTAAAATTATTATAACTGCAATGATCTGGATCTTCTCATTTAAATTTGAACTTATTCAATTAATGAATTCAAAATTTTATAGTAATTATTAAATTTGAGATTTGAATTTTTAATGTCAAAATGTTGTGTAAATATATATGTCGTTAATTTTTTATCTGGTTGAACAAATACTTGAAATCAAGCAGTATAAATAGTTGTTTTGATTAGATGCATTTTGAAATTCGAATAAACACAATTAGATGAAAACAATCAAAGTATAAGAAATGGAAGAATTATATAATTCATAGCGCAGCATAATCATAAAAAAAACTTAATCACTTATTAATGAACCGTATAAAAATTACTTATTAATAATTAAATAAATATAACTTTTTGTTCGAAAAAACTTTGGTACGAGAATTTTGAAACTGAAAGAAAATTTTAGATTAAAAGTTGAAAGAAGATGAATTATTTCCCTTCCCTCAAAAGAGACACCTGACAATTTTAAAACATTTTTAAGCTCCCGTATTAATTCAAGAAGGTTTGAAATTTTGATGGAAATTTGTTTTGACTTACAATGTCTGTAAACGGACTCAAGATTGCCATGGCTTAATATCAAAGAGTCCGATCTAAACTTAAAACATATTTTCGGACTGAAAATCGTTTCAATTTTCATATAAATTTGTGACGTTGTAACATGTTCATCTGTCTATTATATGGCATTTTAAAATTTAGAAGCATTTCTAAGAAAGTGTAACTTACCACTTGAAAATGTAAAATTTAAAGCCTGTTTGGTGAATAGATCATGATACAAAATATGAAAGACATTTTATTCAAAAAAAAATAATAATAATGGATTGACTCAAACAAAAATGAATAGCTGTAAAAAATATGCTATTCTATAATCAAGTAAGAATATAATATTAAATTTCAAGCGTTTTTATTAGAAAAAGTGTTTCGAGTTAGGATTCTATTTCTTAACTTTTACGCGAAGATAGCTTTAAGCTGTTCATTACTTATTGGTTTATACTTAAGTAAACAAAAGCTTATCTGAATTGCTTGGTCAATAGGATAGGCGCGCGCGGATTAGGTTGCCTCTTAAATGTTTTCTAGACATAAATTTCCGTCTGTATGATAGGAAAGGGGGGGGGGGCGAGGCATTATTTCAGAGGTTACAGGGCTTTTTCTATGAAAAGAAGAGCTTCTGTGCAGCATCTTTGTTATTAACACGAAGTAACTAAATGGTGAGCTCTTCTCTTTGAGCTTTTATGAAAATTTTAAGGAACAAGAAATATTATCAATGATAAGAAAAATATTTGTGAGCAAATTTTGTAAAATCGTCTTCTTAATTAAAGTATATAAGCTTTTTAGAAAGCTTATGTAAATATAACAAAATTAGAATACTTCTGATACAGATATGGGTTTTGGGAAGAATGTCGATGATTAATTAAAAAACGAACTAAGCTGACTTCATATTAAATATGAATCATTATCAATTTTAAAAGAAAGCATATTTTAATGTTATGCATTTAGGTCGTTGTAATAGTTCATTAGATTTCATTTTCATTAATTAAGGCAGTTTATTTAATTTTAAAAGTGTTTTATTTTGTTAATGAAAGCAAATTTTATAGTTATACTTGAATGTATTTTTGTAAGTTTACACGATTTATGATATTAACAACTAAGTTCTAAGGTTTTTTTCGTATGTAATAAATTTGATGCAAATTTCTATACATATTTTAGTACTTTTTTACTCAAAAATAATTCATTACAAGTTTCATTAGAGTGTCCATTTTTTCTGTTTAATCAAATCAAATTTTCAACACATCTTAAGTTGCTTACCTAAAATTATGAACAAAACATTGAAATCATTTCATGAACCTTACCTTATGAAAATTAGTATCTATCAATAAACTATAAAATTAAATGATTTTAATTTAGTTGTGAAGAATGTTCTATTGTTTTAAGTGCGATGTCTAAAATAAAAAAGTTCAGTAACTTAACATAAATTCCTAAGCATTTCTGTCAAGTCTTGAAATTTTTATGACTTCTGCATCGTTACCTTAATTAGAATGCTTTAATTACAACAGCAAATGGAAATTTTTTCCTTTAACGTTCACTTTGTTTTTTTAAAGTATGAAAAACAAGCTAATTTTTTCTTTTATACTTATATATTTATTTTCAAACTCCCGAACTTTTTAAAAGATTCGTAATTTCTTACATATTTCGACACAGATCCGACTTACCTGAATACTTAACCACATACCCACTGGCGTCAGGAGGGTATTAATACTTTTTATTTCATTACGTTTATTAGGATTCTAGTTTGACCCACCTGCATTACTTGACACCTCTAACACCTCTCCAAACGAGTCTGCAACGAGCAAGGGGAATGTGCTAGCAAGAATATCCTAGCCATTTATAGCTCATTAAATTGGATTGTAAGCAACATTTTGACACGAGGGCTTACGCATCCTCGTTGATGTCTCATCCAACCATTGAATTATGCATTTGCCACACTTCGTTGGTCATAACATACAAGAACTGATCTTGGTGAGGTCACGTTTCTATAAAAGCAGTAATCCAACACTTGTCTCATGTTTGCCTTGCTTGTTGATACAGAGACTGGCTAGATTATCCGCTTGTCCCATAAACCAATCTCCTCACTTTTAAGTGTTATTAATGTTCCATAGTCAACCTTGGATTAGTAAGCCCAGCCTATTTCTTGAATTCTCCTCCCACTTTCTTTCTGCTTTTATACTTCATACATTTTGGATAAACTTACCTTTTGAAGTGCCGAGCATTTGAGCAGAGGTTACTTTTTTTTTAAAAAAAAGGAGAACAAAGAATCTTCTGAGAATCATTCATTATCATTTACAGTAGAACATACTTAAATAAGACCCTTTTAACTTGGATCTCCGGATAAATCTGCACGAATAGTGGTGGTTGTTTTTTTTTTTAAAAAAAATTTGAGATGCGATCTGCATATTTCCATAACATTTATTTGTTTCACCCCCGTATTTTGGAAAAAAAAAATGTATTTTCTTCACTAAAATCATCTAACATCTTTTAATGTATGAAAGGTAGGAAAAAAGGGAGGGAAGGGGGACATTACAAAAATTCTGTTCAAAGTCAACAAAACCTTAATTACATCTCTTTTCTCCAGTGGCAAATGGTATACGGTGTTTAAATGAAAATTTCAATAAGACAACCTTAAGTGCATTTCTATCGTCCACAAAGTAGATGTCTTTATATGTTCAGTATAAAAAGGACTGACTGAAAAATTATGCTTTATTTTATTTTATTTTCCCCATTCTCCGGTTTTAAATAACTAGCACCGGCTCTAGTCCCAATTAATATGACTTCAGATTTTACTGTATTTTAATACTATTCCTTCTGTAAGTATAGAGGGGTAAATTGCTTTGTTACATGCTATTTTATAATAGTGCTATCAATATTTCCTATTTCCGAAATTTAATTCATTTTTTATGTAACTTTAATTGTCATTCATTAGGCGCTGAATAACAAAGTCAAAAAATATGTACTGTAATTAGATTTTACTTTAGTCAATAAGAAATAAAAAGAATAACAAACGATTGTAGCTATTATACAGCGAAATATTAATTAATTTCTTAGATAAATATCTGTACTTTCAAAACTTTAAATTTGTATTATTTTGTAAGTGTTATTTAAAAATCATTCTTATCAATTGAAAAACTTTTCTTCGGTACTGAATTTTCATTTCCTTTGTCTAAATTTAATACGATTTAAATACCCTTCTTTATTATTCTAAAACACTATATTCCTATTGAAAAACTTCATTAGTTTGCCCATCTTTATTATTCCACAATGATTATGCGCTTTTTTATGAATAATAAAATACATTCGCTAAAGAAGATGTTTTCTAATTAAAACAATCTGTACTAATATTTCATGATCATACAGTTTTCCATTTCGTTTTTTTACACATGTTAGCCTAATTTGTTTAAATTTTTCTCTTTCCTTGCATTGTAGATTACGAAATAATTGTGGTAATTAAAGTTTACTATTTTATTGCTGAAACATATATCTATTTAGTTATTTGGAAAATAATATTTTTCAACAAATATGTTGCATTGTAACATATTAAAAAATTTCTTGATGGAGTACGAAGAACTGGATGGATTCTTCGTCAAAGCAAAACATCCGTTAAGGCCTTTGATAACATGAATAGTGTTGTAATTGCTTCGAATCTGATGGATGGAGATTTAGGATTCAATACACCTCAAAATAATCTGTTGGAAGAAAAAGAACTTTTACTGATCAATCTAAAGGGAAGATTTGTAAGCGGTATTTGTAAGCTTTAATTTGAGGGGGGAACTCACCGTTTTCTTAAGCAAATCATTATTTTCTGTTTTTCCGTCTCTTATATACGTATGTTATAAATTAATTTGTATGATACATTTATTGAATCTATAATCAAAACTACAACATCATAGTTTTATGCTCCCTATCAAACTAAAAAACAATACATATAAAAGCACTTTTAAGAAATAAAATTTTACTTGAAATTTACTATACAATAAAACTTTGCTTTGTCGGACTCTTTTAGCATGAAATTCCGTATAACCCGGATCCATCTGCATGCACAGTTTTTGTTATTTGTTTAAATTTAAGAAGCTATTTTCAAATTTCCATCATAAAGATATTTGTTTCATCCTCGTATTTTGATTCCCCCTTCCCTTTACTGAAAAAAGAAAAATAACGATTTACTAACAACGATGAATGTATGACAGAAAAGTGGGAGAAAGAGAGCTTTATAAATATTCTGTAGTAAGTGAGCAAAAATTTAGCTACACCTTTAACCACCAGGGACAGTTGTCTTTGGTTCTACATTGTCTAAATAGAAAATGCTATAAAACTACTTCAATCGCCCTTGTATTTTTCTTAAATTAGACGAGTTTATCTTCAGTAAATATGATTTATACTCTATTAGTTCAATAATAAGATGATTTTTTTTTTACGTTTTATTAAAATGTGTAAACAATTTGTTGTTTTGAGAAAAAGGCATTAACAAAAATGAACGTACATAAAATAAAGGATAAATGGTGTTAGGTTCAAAAGATTGATGATTGTAATAATTACATTTAGTTAGCTTAAGGTATATTTACATTGCTAAGGTTTATTTAACTTACTATTTTATCGTCTGATTTTATTTTAATATCCGAACAGAATATTATTGTCTACTTTCTTAATTGTCGTTTACTCTTATTTTAATATTTAATTTAATAATTGATTTTTAATGCAGAATCGTCTGTTTTTATTCTTTTTGTCGTTAACATTAGCAAGGTTTTTATACTATAGAGAATGTTTTGTTTGTGAAAATAAAAATACATTAAAAATGTGAAGAAAGTATTTTATTTTCTTGATAGTAATTGCTTTTGTAGAGCCTGGGGCTCTGAACAAAGCTTATGGTACAGTAATTAATATTCATTTTGGAGAACCGGTGATATAGATTGGGAAGATAATGGCTACCCAACATAAAGATTCGAAACTTTCATCTTCGAATGAGCTCGATATCGAAGGCGAAAGACTTTTAAAATCCGAATAAATCCTTAAAAATTAAATTAAATATTAAATTGAAATTAGCCAATTAAAATGAGTTAGCTCATATTAAATTTGAAATTGGCTAAGCCAATTAAATAAATAAATAAATTATTAAAATAAAATTAGCCAATTAAAATGAGTTAGTGCATATTAAAATGAAATTAGCTGAGCCAATTTCAACTGTTTTAAAATTATTTTATTTCATTTTTTCCAACTATCCGGTTAATCCGAATTTTCGATAACCCGGATTGCTTCTGGGTCCAATTCATCCGTCTTAACAAGGTTTTACTGTATATTAAATAATATAAATGACTATTTTTTTTTTAATTTAATATATGCTAATACATAAGCACCTATATTACTGTATTACACATATATTACGATAATACTTTTGCAGTGTAAAGGACTTCATTTGTCATTTTATTTCAAATAAGTATATAACTCTAACATTGAACATATGTAGAAGAGGGGTCGATGATATACAGAATCCATCTGGGAAGGGCGCATCGATTTAATATCTCTCGCAAAGGAAATTTATGGAATAAAATAGGATTCGAATCCCTAATGAAGTTTTCTAGAAGTCTAATGAAGACTGGAGAGCTACCTGCTCAGATGTCTTCTTCATCGCGGTATTACTTAAGATCTAAGTTAACCAAGAGCATATTGTTCAATTGTTTCTATATTAAATATAAATTAAACTAACTCTTTTATAGAATAATAATTTAAATTATCTTAAGCTATGTTATCGTTTTTAACCATCTATTAATTATGCTTCTAAGACTTCATTTTAACAATTAAAACGCAGGCTAGTAAGCAATGTAAATAATCTCATGAAGATTTTTGAAGAGTTAAAAAAACTAATATGGATGAAAATAAATACGTGATTGATAAAAATATGTGAGAATTTTGAATTGATACTACTTGGTGTATCAGTAATTGCGTCAAATTACATTTAACAATTGTTTTCAATAATACTTTTTGAAGGCTTCCTTTCTTAGCAAAATGTAAAATACAAGTTTCACTGGTTAAGATCAGTTAAAATAATTTTTGATGTACATCATTTCAAAATCATAATAGACTCATTGAAAGGCCTCCAAGAAATAACGTAATGTATGTTGGAAACCTGTGGAAATAGTGCTGAAAATGTTTCCTCCAGAAAGCAGATTTAAATTCTAAACACGTAAGATCTGATAATTTATAGTATTTGAAAACGGAAATCGTTCATAATATTTGGATATTTTTGAAGCAACAAGTATTTTTTCATGCATAATAATCTTTTAAAGCATTTTCAGTAAAAAATTGCTTCAGAATAGAGGAAGATAAAGATATAACAAAAAGGAAAGTAGTGTCCTTAAAGAAAAGTTAAAAAATTATTGTAGCTATTTAAATAGAAACAGTTTTCTATAAATTTTTGCATATATATTCTGAATAGCTAAAAAAAGAATATTACATGCAAAAGTCTGCTATAGTTCAAAGACCAAATGCATTACATTTTACTTAAATTTATTGACAATTTGATGTCTTGTATGAATAAAAATATACTATTCTTATATTGTGTGTTACAACTCATTATAACCAGAAAATTAAAATGTATATATATTACTACTTTGATCTTTTTTATGTTTATACTTGTCGCGAAATCACGTTAATTAGGAGAAATACGATAAAGCACCGTAAAAAAAATCATATTTCCTTAAATTTTTGAAAGAAAGAAAAAAAATTCGTTTTTTATTTAACTATACGTTTATTTCAATTTTATATAAAATGTGATTAAATTCTCTTGTACATTCCAAAATTCCTTTCTTGCACTGAATTTTTTTGTCTGAATTTCTATTAAAAAGACGATCATTTTTTTTTTCAAACAATTTTTCAAATGAGCAAACATATATATAGGGAAATTCAAACATTCAATATCTAAATAATAGCAAAAAAATTTATAAAGGCAAAGTTATTTTTAAATCACTTTAAAGTCACAAAGTAATTATTTTTCTTTCATTATTGTTGCATTTTAACTAACTCTTGTATTTAGAGCAGATTATTTATTTTCAATAGAGAACTAATTGCACAATAATTGACAAAAAATATTTTTAAAAAACTACTATTTTTAAAAACTTAACTAAATAATTTTCTATGATATTTTCTAGTCATTTCGAAAACATTTTCGAGAAAAGAAATAATCTAATATATTTTTAGTTTCAATGCTAATTTATTTTTTAACTTTTTATGTAGCACATTTGAATTATTTCAGAGTGTTTTTTTTTTCTTTGTGAAAAAGAGTAGCATTCATTTTGATAAACTCTGAAGATTCTAACTTCCTGTTTTGCGCAATTGCCTTTCTTTCTTAGCAGCAAACTTATTAATGGTTTTATTAAAAAGAAAAGAAAAGAAAAGAAAAGAAAAACCCTATAATATAGAGCTAATTACACAAACTTTTATAATTTTTAAATACATTTATGAGTAATTTCCATAAGTTTCAATCTAAACATTCATGATAACGCAAATGCATAAAGTTGTATAATTTAAAATATAATTAGTGATACGTCATCTTCATTGTCACAAAGAATACTGTGGTTCATGAAAAATGGTTTAGTAAGGAATTGAAATGTTAGATGATATCTCATCTAGTTGCGCGATTTAAGAATCATGACTTTTCTCTAACAGAGTTATAGCATTAAAGTTTAACATAAAGATACTACTGTAGAGATGTTGATAAAGATATAATATGACAGTATCAAAGAGTACTTGCGTCGTTTACATTTTTAAATGGACGAAATTTCATCACAGTAAATAAGGAACTGGGGAATTACATTTCGGAGATCTTAGGTTATCATGGAAATTTTCTTTTAAAAATTAAGTTATTATACAAGATAATTAAATAAGTTATATTGCCTAGATCTTTTAATGAATTTCATCTGTTCGTCTAAATAATCTGAGATGTGATACAGTGGACAGGCGTATCTTTTCCATGTTAAAAATGTCCACTTATTAATCTCTAATGATCGGAGTTTCTGCCAGAAATTGGAAGCAATGACTGCGTTCTGTTCATTCTATGTATCCGTCTATGACTAATTTCTTTCCACTCATGAAGCAATATCATAATTGGAAAGCTCTGTTAAAATATAAGCTTTAAAAGCATCAGGCCTTCCGCAAGCTGATTTGCAGTGTACGATGATCTTAGTTCTGCGAATGCAAACTTACGAAACAAGGGGGGGGGGAATCAAAGTTTGAGAAAACGTTTACAAAGGACGGCCTTATACGTGGAATTTTTTTTCGTTGGAAGCTGAACGTGGAGGACCAGGGTTTTAGTTTTGTCATGCATAGTTGATGAACTTTGGATTACGTCTCGGAGCCTTGGAAATTTCCGGTAAATTTTAAACCTTATATAAGATAAATGAAGTGATTGTTTGTTAACATTGCACTGAGAAGAAACACGGGCTATTGGTGACGGACCTCGTAATTTTGAACCTCGGTCAAGTGACCAGAACGATACCTGAGCTGGCACACCCTCTCCGAACTTCCATGCCACGTCAACGGAAAGACTTTGAGCCACGACAGATTAAACGTGCATCAGCCCCGACTACATGGCGAGTCCAAACTGGCATTTGGGCTCGGAAACTAAAAACGCTGGCCGCGTGTCCGTGACCATAACCACTAGGCTATCGTGGCTATTTCTATAAAAGTAATTTCATAATAGTTTTTTGACCCCAACAAAGCCGTAATAAGCATGCAATTTTAAGAAATAAAAACTAATTTTAAATAAGCATATTTATTCTTAAGGGGATTTCGAACTCTGAAAGTATATTGTTTTAATTCCATGAAAAGTTTTACGTTAGATTACATGTCGTATAAAATTATTTAAGTCAAAAGTTTTCTATTTTGGCGATGTGCACATTGTTGAGTCCCCCCAAATCATTGTATATGGTGTATAGGGGGAAATCTATATTGAAAAACTTGTTACGTATTTCATTATAAATATTAATCTTTAATACCTTACGTACGAAAAAAATTTGGCTTCCACCAACAATATACACACACAGTTTTCCCTCAATTTGTTTTATTTTCGGTAAGATCCTTTCTAAAAATTTGATTAATATTCTTTCAGAAGACAAACTAGTAAAAAACTAAACTAGTAAATACTAAAAAGTATTTCAATAATTTATTTCAAACTGGAATAAAATGCGATTTTCGTTCACGTTCTATTAGCTTTTTAAAATGAGCATAACACCCCGAACGAATTGATTTCTTTGACCTAAATATATTCTCTCATCTACAGAAATTTTATTTCAGTTTAATGGATACATAGCGAATAAAGGTTATGTAAGAAAGTTCGAGAATTGAAGTAAAAAACTCCTGCTTGTATGTGTTTCCTGTCTATCAAGATGACAAATGAAAAGGTGGAAATGTCTGACCTATTATATCCATTTAAAAGGTCAATCCATTGCAATTTATATTCCGATTCAAGAAAGCTATTCAAATTAAAAATCAATCAGATGATTTCACTTCATTTATAAATGAAGACGGATTTATACTAACAATAAAACAGTTATCCTATATACATTTAATCTCATTCAAAATAATTTACTTCTTAAAATTGAAAAATTAATATTAGCGTTTTAATGATAATGACACGAAATATCATTAGGTAAGTTTTTAAATAAATATAAAATTTTAAAACTATATACAAATTTCATTACATCGCAAAACATTCTTGTGCAGTACCATTATTTTATATTAATATTAATTAACTAACATTTGTCCTTAATTTGTATTTAATTAAAATTAAATACAAACTTAAAAAAATAATACTACAAAAGACTTTAAAGGAATTACTGATTCTCAAAATTAAAAAAAAAAATCTGTTGAAACAAGTAATTATTCAAAGTACTTTTAAATAAATTTTCTGAAACTTAACCGCATTAAGGACAGCAGGTTTAAAACAAGGGATTATTTTATTAACATTGAAACAAATTGGTTATTTAAGATGATTACTGAACAAAATTTCAAATTACTGTGATTCTCTTCCTCAGTTTCCCTTTTTTTCATTTATTTTTGTTAAAATTAATTTAATAAACGAGTTTTATTTTCATGTTAACACTAATGTGCTACTTTGCAGATTTGTCATAATTTCTTATGGTCCAGAATTTCATATGATTATATTTGAATCAATTGGAAAAGGATGTAACTGAGCATGAAAGAGTTGTCTTATAGTATTTAGAAAGTCGCGAGTTCGAGACTTGATTCTATAAAAGACAATCAAATGGAATTATGGGAATCGTCTCTTTGTAAGTCTAGTTGAACCTTCAAGCTTTCACAAGGGGATATATATATATGGAAATACTTAGTACTGAGGCTGTCCCGAAATTTCCCAAATTTATAATATAAATCAGTATCTTTATAACACAAAATCCATTTACTATTTAAATTTAGAGACATTCTATAAAAATGCAAGTCTTAACTGAAACATCCGAAGTTTAAATCCCATTTAGCATTATAGTACAGGAAATGTATTATAAAAAGATGAGCCGTATTATATTTGCATCTATGAATTTTGTCTGTATGACGGGGATAAAAGGCACTATGTCCATTTTTACAATAAAATTTTTTAAAGTAATAATGTTTTAAAAGGATAATTTTAATTTAAAAGTCTAAAAAATAAAATGTACATGGGTTTATTGACAAATATTCATTAGAAAACTAGTAGTAAATAAAGAAACAGAAGCTAAAAATCATTTAAGGTTCTCTTCTGTGGACAAAATGGACGTAGTGTCCTTTTACTCCTACTTACAAATATAATATTTAAGAGGTCGGAATATCACATTATGACTTCACTATTCTGTAGATAATAGCATATTTTAAATCAAAAATGACATTAATCATTTCTGATTCAATCAGTCCTATTTTTCTTCCATTAAATATGTTCCATACTTTCTTTTATTATAATTCTAAATAGATACTCGACTTTTCTAATAAACTAAAAAAGACGCCTTTGTAGAGTATTTCAAATATTTAAAAGAATGCATTATTGTATAAGTAGACATACCTGTTATAACCACATGAACTTATTTTGATATTGGAACTTCTTTTAAATCTGAAAATGAGTTCCGAGTTTGGGTGCTGCTCCTTGATATCGGGTGAAAACAACCTCAAGTAATATTGTTTTCTTCTCTCGATTGTGGCTCAGAGTCTATCGTCAGTAACATCTTGCTTATTTTTTAAGGCGGAAAACGCTTGATTTGTCAAACCCTAAACAGATCTGTTACAAACTCAAAGATTCTTTATCTTCCTTTGAGAAAATATGCGATTCGATGATATTTGTTTCAAACAAATATTCCGCAATTATTTGCCTACAAACGCAATTAACAGTCGCTTTCTTTATGGTCATCATTAATTGATTGTTTGTCAACGTTGCCCTTAGAAGCAAGATGAGAGCTATTGATGATGGACCTCGTAATTTCGAGCGTCGGTCTAGTGACGAGGACGACACCTGAGCTGCAATCCCCTCTCTTAATTTCCATACCATTATAACGCGATGACTTTGAACACTGACAGATTTAACGTGCATCAGAGGGTCTTTCGTGTCATCAACTATCCAACTCACCACACGAATGAAACAACACCTGCCATGAGCTTGACCATTCCGCTTCCGTGTCCAATGGGTCATTACGGAAGAAAACATGTGGAGACCAGATACCCCATTTCGTCCCTCCCACGATCTACATTTTTTAAAATAACCAGACCAAATAAAAATAAAAATATATATATACTATGTTGAACAGAAATGCAAAGAGATGAAGAAAATATGTAAATAAAACTGAGCAATAAATTTAACCTTAATTTTAAATAACCTTTTTAAAACTAATTTAAAATTTAGTTTTAAAAAGGATAAGCTCAATAGCTTTTTAACAGCAAGAAATTTTTTTAAAATAAGTCATTGCAAAAGAATTTTAAATCTTCATAAATATATTTCTCTTTTCTTTTCTTAATTTCTCTAAAAAATATTTGTTGGCAATATTCAAACTGCTTTCAACAAATAAGACACTATACTGAGTGTTTACAAAATAACTTCCCAACTTCGAAGAACTACAGTTGCAAAACTAAAGAAGTTATAACCTTTTCGGACAAAACCAATTAAAAATAACATTCAAAAGCTTATAAAATTATTAATGTTCAAAGTGATCACCACCAAAAAACACAAACGATATCCACTCAAAATAGAACTCATCTTACACTTTTTTTTGCATGTTCGCTGTTACATTATGAATGATTGTACTTATTATTCGCCGGCAGTGGTGGGAAAAAACATTTTAACTATTAAAGAGCCGCGAAGAAAAAAATCACAGGGAATTAAATCAGGACTTCTTGGGGGCCACTGATTAAAAGCGAGGTAAGTATCTACTCTACAAACAATCCACCGTATCATACCACTGGATATCGTTCATGTCTCTGGCCAAATTGAACATTTACATTTTTATAAGCCTTAAACTATTCTATTATTTTTAATTTAATTTTTCTCAAAAGGATATAGCTTATTTAGATTCGTAATTGTGACTCTTAACAGTTGGAGTGTAAACACCCTGTATTTTACTGTCCTACTATTTTGATATTTTCCTTTGAAATTTTCAGTGGTGTTTTTATTTATTTATTTGCAGATGAACATTTGCTCAAAAAGTTTAAGCTTTTTAAATATTTGAATTCAAGGTCTTTTCAATACTTATTGGAAATTTTTAATTTAAATGATAAATTATACAAATCTGTAAAAAAAATTAAAAGGACAGAAAGCATTTTTGTAATAAGCGTCCAGGATTATTTTATTCCAAGACGTAACAAAATGATATAGAAATCATCAGTATAAAAAGGGATTATGATTATAATACCAAAATGTTACAAAGTAAATCAAGAGGGGGGAGGAGAATAGAATACGTTCATGAATAAGCATTACTCCCCAAACTTGTGAATTTAATCTACTTAATAAGAAATTTCCGTTAGCTTTCGAAATTTTTCAGGTAAAATATGCCATACTCTGCTTTGAAAATATTTTTTAAGAATGGTACATTATAATTTGTAACAGGGTAATTATATCGTTTTCGGATTTAATTGCAAATTAAATTATGATAATATGATTAAATAGGCAGTTTAAATATATAGTTGTACTGCTAATTAATATTACACGAATTCATCCTGAAATGTTCTCATAGCTGCAAGAGTTTCCTATAAAAATATAGAGAAATAACATGAAAATAGTTTTTAATTCATCTAAAAAACTTGTAGACTGTTAGGATCATTTATTTTCCACCTCGGTTTCTTCCAAAAATAAAGTAAGTTTCTCTGAAAATTACTGCATTTAACATAATATTGAATTACATTCTTAGTAAATTATAATGATGATGAAAAATACTGTTCTCTGTTTTACATATAATTAAGATAAGTATGTAATCAAATACAAAAAAAGCATAAATTAATATTGGAAATGAACTATAAATATTCGCAATGAGATTCCGAGAAAGACATAACCAGGAGAAGCGTATACAGAATTTGGAATTCTCTCCAAAAATTTAAATATCATAGGAAGATGATATGTTATAATTAAATAATATATGCAATAAATTAATACAACTGATTAAATTAAATAAATTCATTAGTAATTAAATCTATGTTTTACAACCGAGTTAAATTATATTTTTATTACTATTTTAAATTAAACCACGAATGCCTCTGAAATTATTATGAATCTGCTTACGGCATAAATCAGGATCATATCATCATTCAAAATTTGGGACAAATAAATGAAGGGAAAAAATAGCTTTCTTCGCAGGACTTTTTAAGGGTTATTGGCCCTAATGTATGTGTGACACAAAGACCAAACAGGATGACTCCTACTCAGTCAAAAAATTCGACAGTAGTCTCATGTACATCAATCAAACCTTCTATAATGTTTTTTTTTATTTTTCTTAGTTTTTTAATTCCTTCTTCGAAGAGTCTTTTCAATAAAGACCTGTTGAAGGACATTTACCATTTTGGAGATAAAATTAAATTTTTATTAAATAAGCAGCTGCTATTTAATGAATTCAAAATAAAACTGTGATGCTGCTATCCATTCTGAATAAAGATTAAGGCTATATATACATTTTCTTTCCTCAATGGTTCGTTTGTGATTTTACATTTTTTATAATTTTAACTTTGGAATTAACTTCTTTATTTATTTATGAATTTTAAAAAAATTTGGTCTTATTCAATTTTATGTAAATTCTAATATATATATATATATATATATATATATGGGGTGAGTAGATGGGTGCACTTATCACTTCTTGTGAAGATAAAAGTTAATCGCTTTCCCGGAAATCAATGACCTTAATCATTTTTATGCAT